>JAJOOD010004713.1:0-70191 GCA_029582525.1 Solanum tacnaense
AAGACTTGGTATGTCCTCATGGATTCGAGGACAAGACTTTTAAGTTCTTTTGTTCATGTAATAGACACTTTTAGTTTTGTTTTGATTGTAAAGGGCCGTGTCCCTACTTATGTTTTTGTTTGTGTCTAAGATGGCCATGCGAGACTTAGACTTCCGCTGTGTGTTTTTAAAGTTGTTTTAAGAAGTTTAAATGTGTGGATGTAAATAAGTCTTTTTATTATTCCGCACTATTTTCATTATTGAATGCAATGAATGACTATGTGGCTTGTATAAGACCCCTTCGGGGTCGAGTACGCCTTGTTACGACTTGGGGGTGCTCCCGGGTCGTGACAGATATATATATATATATATATATATATATATCATTTCTGGTCATTTTGTTGGTCCTCTATTTATAATCAAAATGTTGGTTTTGAACGGATTAAAAAAATTTGCCACCTATTGATGTGTTTAAATGTCGTTGTTCTCTTGTAGTTTAAAGTGTCAGTTGTGAGCAATACCGATGACTTGAATAGTTCTCTCGATTGAATGATATGAGTGTATGGCTCCGATGAGGCAAATTGATCTCTTGTTGTTGATCATTGTACGCTAGCTGAAAATTGTAGAGTCTTGTTTGATGATTGTGTCGAATGCCATGTGTGGTGAGGTTTTCTTGAAACATGTGTTTAGTAATACCTAGAACTTTCCCCGTGAGTCCAATTGATTGATGTAAGCAAGTGATTGAAATAATCTTAGGCACAATTTGTGAAGAGTGAACCAATTGATCATATACCTCTTTGTGACCACCTAGTGAGAGTGTGAACCTAGTTTGGCACCATTTGAGCCTATCCTTTTCTTTGGAAGAAAATTGAACAACTTTGACCTCTTTGTCCCATCACTTATAACTTTCATGAAGTATTGGTTTGTTTGAATAACCAACTTAGGCCAAAAGCCTAAGTTGGGGATGTGGTGAAAAAGAAGCAAAATCAAGAAGTTTGAAAAATCTTCCTTTGAAGGATCATATTGAAAAAAAAAAATAGAACCCCTCCATGTAAAAATAAAAATAAAACAAAAATGTGAAAATAGAAAAAGATTGAAAGAAAGAAGAGTTTGTGAAATAAAGCTTGTGAAATGAGCAAAAGAAATGGGTTATCCAATGAGTCATGGTTAAATGAACATAGGGTGGATTGTGAACATCATATACTGTTAAAGAGAAGGAGAAGAAGTGAAATGCAGGCCATACTTCATGAAGGTAGAAGTCACTAAACCAAAATGATCATACCTGTAAACTCCGCCCCATTACAACCCTTGAAAGATCTTTGTGATCTTGAGTGAGCTGAAAATAATGTTGATTGGAAAATAAGGGCAAGCCTATGGGTAGAGTCATGCATGTATTTATCTTTGGGAGTGTGAGAGTCATATTTGAATCCGAAATTCTAAATTGTTAATAAGTTTTGTGTGAGCATGGAATCATTCTTGGTGTGAGGGCATTTGAATGTTTTTGTTGAGCTTGAACTTACATTTGAAGGAAGCATTGTGAGCTTGAGTTCTACTTGATGGTGGTTAGTTTGCAACTTAGAGTGCACAATTGAACATTGCATGAGTAGTTTGAACCTCTTGTGCGCATTCATGTTGAGTCTTAAGTAGCACTGTTTGTAGACATCCTTATTGAACTGATTAATCTTGTATTTTACTTGAGGACAAACAAAAGTTTAAGTTTGGGGTGTTGAGGAGTCTTGGAATTTGACTCATTTAGGGCTTGTTATTGATAGGATTAGTGTCCTCGATGCCTATTTTTTGCTCTAAAGTGGCGTTTAAATGCTAATTTGCAGATATAAAGGTAAAAGAGCAGGGCAAGGACATTACTAGGCAAAAAAGAGCGAAATAGATGAAAAAGGTTGAAGATAATGGAAGTTGACAATCGCCAAAGCTACTCGGTGACTCGCCAAGTGGCACTTTAGCTCGCCAAATGTTCCATACTTCCAGCCCTAGGGAAAAGCCAACTTGGCGATGAAATTGAACCTTCAGTGAACCACCGAATGGATCGGCTAAAGTTATAGGGTCTAAATGATGAAGATTTAAGGAAAAATGGCGATGGAGAAGAGCTATTGGCGCATCACAGACTTGGTCGGGGATGCTCGATTAACCTCGCCGAGTGATCCCGAAGGCCAAAATCTAGATTGTTAGACTGGGGGGTTTTCGATTGATTTTTAAAAGAAGAAAAGAGTATCCTGCGATTGTTAGACTTGGGGTTTTCGATTCAAACACTATTTTTCTTAGTTTTTAGGAGTTTTCTAGTTGATTTTCAAGTGGGTTTTGGATTCGAAGCTAAATTAGAGCATTTTAAAGATGTGGAGATTACTATCCAACTTACGGAGAATGTAGTTGGTATAAATTCCTTAATTTATATGAGAGAGTGAATCTTAACTCGCTCCTACCCATCTAGCTCGAGAGAGCAGATCAATTGAGGTTTTGGGTTGTTTATAGTTTGATGCGTGTTGAGGTTCAAGAGAACTCACTTGATTTGTGGTAGTTGATCAAGAGATGGCTATTACATCTAACGCCTATCCTACCCACTAAGGTTCAACAAGTTTTAGTAATTAGTAGACACCCATATAGCGAAATGGGCAATGAATCGATCACATCCCCAAGTATCTCTTTCTATTTGATTACTCCCCTGTTTTTGTAGCTGCTATTGTTACTCTTACACCCCCATTTGACACTTGTTGTCAACCCTTGCGATTTAATTTAATCGTTTCGATAATTTCTATTCCTACAATCGATCAGAACACATTTATAACTTTGTAATTGAATTCTCTACCATATCACTCCCAGTGGGATCAACTCGAAATCTTTGTTGGGTTTATACTAGATTGTGACAACCTACACTTAGTATTGGATGAAGTGTAGTTGAGCGTTTACCAGAGACAACAAGAAGATTCAGGTTTAAGGTAGAGGTACTGTTAGCATTATGGCCAGCCAGGGTAATGCTAAGATGTGATGTTTGTTCCTAGTCTATCTCCTAATTTTCTTAGCATTGGACAACTAATGACTAGTGGATACTCAATTTCTTTTGATGATGGTGTTTACACATTTAAAAATAAGAAATCTGGGAATACCATTGCTAAAGTTCCAATGGCAAACAATAAAATCTTTCCTTTAGAAGTTTCAATGGTTGAGAGGTGTACTATGGTAGCAAGTGAAGATAATGAAATTTGACTATGGAGTTTGTGTTATGGACATTTAAATGTTAATGGATTGAAGTTATTGAGACAAAATAAAATGGTTTTAGGGTTGCCAAAAGATGAGAATCTTGATTTTTGTGAAAGTTGTGTTTATGGAAAACAAAGTAAAAAGTGTTTTCTTGTAGGCAAGTGTTGCAAAGCTTTTGTTTGTCTTGAGTTAGTACATGTTGATTTGTGCGGTCCGATGAGTGTTTAGTCCTTACAGGGAAGTCAATACTTTCTGCTTTTTGCAGATGATTATAGTCGTATGAGTTTGATATATTTTATGAAATTTAAATTTGAAACTTTTGACAATTTCAAGAAAGTTAAATCTTTTCTTGAGAAGCAAAGTGGATGTATACTCAACTATTCGGATAGATAGAGGTGGTGAGTTTCTGTCAAAAGAATTCAATTCTTTTTTTGAGGAAAATGGAATACAAAGAGAACTCACAGCACCTTATACACGAGAGCACAATGGTGTAGCAGAACGAAAGAACCGCACAGTTGTCGAGATAGGCAGAAACATGATGGAAGGTAGAGGTGTACTGAAATGTTTTTTGGGCTGAAGCTGTTCCCACTGCTATTTATTTGCTGAATATTTCTCCAACCAACTTAATCAAATACCGTGTCTTTGGTTGTAAAGCTTGTGCCTTGATAAATTCACAAGCTCGACATAAGCTTGATGAAAGATGTGAAAAATGTATTTTTGTTGGATAAAGCACACAACACAAGGCTTATAAACTATATAATCTAGTGAGTGGTAAAACTACGGTCAATAGAAATGTTGTGTTTAATGAAGATGCTAGTTGGAACTTTAATTTCGCAAATGAAAATTCAAACATTCAATTTTTGCCTTCTGACGATATTATTGATCAAGGGTATGTAGAAGATCCCTTTTTGGCTGGTCCATCGACTTCCTCATCAATTGCACCAGAAACTTCTCCATTATTGGAAAAACCTTCTACTTTGCCAACTCCATTAAGAATCTCAACAAGAGCTACGAAACCAAATCCTATATATGCTAACAATACATCTTCTACTTTTGTTTTACTTGTTTCAGATCCTACTTTCTTTAAAAATGCTGAAAAAGAGGACATATGGTACAAGGCCAGGGAAGAGGAGCTGATGGCTATTCAAAAGAATCAGACATGGGACTTAGTAAATTTTCTAGAAGTAAAGGAAGCCATTGGGCTCAAATGGGTGTTTAGAACAAAGTATCATGCAGATGGCATCATTCAAAAACACAAGGGAAGGCTCGTCGCAAAGGGTTATTTCCAACAACAAGGTATTGACATAGACGAAACTTTTTCTCCTGTTGCCTGCTTTGAAACTGTGAGAACTTTCTTAGCCTTGCCTGCTAAATTAAATTTGCCAGTGTACCAGTTTGCTGTTAAATCCGCCTTTTTAAATGGTTATTTGGAAGAGGAAGTGTATGTCTCACAACCTAAAGGTTTCATAGTTAATAGCAAAGAAGATAAGATTTACAAGTTAAAAAAGGCTCTTTGTTGCTTAAAACAATTGCATCAGGCATGGTACTTAAAAGTTGATTCTTATTTCTAGGAGAGTGGGTTTCAAAGGAGCAAAAATGAGCCTATTCTTTATATAAAAAGAGGATGCAAGAATGATTTTCTAGTTGTATGTCTTTATGTTGACGATACGATATATATGGTTTCGAGTGAGTATATTGTCACTGAATTTAAAGACTGCATGATGAAGAATTTTGAGATTCCTGATTTGGGTTTGTTGCATTATTTTCTTGGTCTTTAGATGAAACAGGGAGTTGATGCCTTATTTCTTTCACAAAGAAAATATGCAACAAATCTTTTTAAAAAGTTCAATATGGTAAATTACAATGTTGCTGCTACGCCAATGAACATTAAGGAGAAGTGTCATGTTGATGGTTCTGAAATGACAAATGCGACTTATTTTAGAAGTCTTGTTGGTGGTTTGAACTACTTGTCTCATACAATACCATACCTTTCTTTATCTGTTGGCCTCATATCGAGATTTATGCACAATCCAAGTAAACTTCACCTTGGAGCTATGAAGAGAGTATTGAGATATATCGCAGGGACAACATATCATGGAATTTCGTATTCTAAGGTAACAAAATTTTGTTCTGGCACTAGATCCTGCAAAAACTGCAATTTCCTATATTTTGAATCTGAGGTGTTACATTATCTCCCCCTTGGGAACATTCGTCCTCGAACGAAGTCTAAACAGGATAAGTTTGGACGAGAGAGTTGCAGTCCCTACCAACTAAGTACTAGAAACTAATATCTAACTAAACTAATTTCCATGAATCATGCAAATATATTGAAATGCAATGACAATTGAAGGAATGAGATACTCAGATTGAATTTTACAAGATTAACTGAAATACTAGAGAGGAACTATTACCTCAAGCTAAAACTGAATCGAAAGGAAAGAGGTGAGAATACTTGGCCATCATGACTGCTTCTGTTTCCCAAGTATCTCCCTCTATGGATAGACTTCTCAACAAAACCTTTACTGAAGTGACTTCCTTATTTATTAACCTACGAACCTCACAGTCAATAATTTCAACTAGAATATCCTCATAGGTGAGGTTATCCATCACAACCACACTCTCTAAAGGTACTATTAATGCCGGATCACCCACACACTTCTTCAACAAGGAAATGTGAAAAACTGGATGTATTGCTGCTACTTCTGCTGGAAACTCTAACTCATAAGACACATTACCAAGCCTTTTCAGGATTCTGTAAGTACCTACATACCTGGGACTAGCTTCTCTTTCTTGCAAAATCTCATTACCCCTTTCATGGGTGACACTTTCAAGAAAACCCAATCATTGATTTCAGACTCCGAGTCCCTTCTTCTTACATTTGTATAGGACTTCTGATGACTCTGAGCTGTCTTTAGTCTATCTTTGATGAGCTAAACTTTCTCCATAGCCTCATTAACCGAGTCTGGCCCAATCAAGGTTGCTTCACCTACTTCAAACCAACCAAACAGAAAACTGCATCAACGGCCATAAAATGCCTCATAAGGGTCATCTGAATATTGGAATGGAAGCTGTTATTATAGGAGAATTCTATGAGTGGTAGGTGATCATCCCAACAACTCTTGCAATTAATCATGCTTTGCCCAACCATCTGTCTATGGATGAAATGTTGTTCTGATATTTACTTGAGTACCAAGACCTTTCTAAAATGATTTCTAGAAATGAGAGGTAACTTGAGGACCTCTATTTGAGATGACATACAAGGGAACCCCATGCAACCTGACTATCTCGCTAATGTAGTGTTTGGCATAGTCCTGCGCTGAAGCTATAGTCTTGACAACTTAAAGTGAGCTGACTTAGTTACCCTCTCCACTATCACCCAAATAGAGTCATGTTGTCTCTGAGTACGAGGTAACCTTATAGTAAAATCCATGTTTATCACTTTCCACTTCCATAAAGGAATGTTAATATCTTGAGTCACACATCCTGGGTTTCTGATATTCTACCTTAACCTGTTTGATAGTTGGGACACTTAGCCAGAAATTCATCTATCTTTCTCTTCATATTGTTCCACCAAAATACTTCCCATAGATCACTGTGCATCTTAGTGGCACCTGGGTAAATGGAATATCTGGAATTATGTGCTTCTATAAGGATATGCTTCCTTAACTCACCCACATTAGGAACACATAAGCGACCCTGGAAACGAAGCACACCATCTCTGCCATGGGAGAAAACCTCAACTATCTACTGATGAACCGAACCTTTCAACTAAGGTAGTATAGGATCACTATCCTCTTTATCCTTAACCTCAACTACTAATGAAGATTCTGACCCATTTTGAACTATCATACCACCATCTGACATGTCTATAAGGCAAACTCTTAAGCGACAAGCCGGTAAACATATTTTGTTGATTGTTTCTTCTCTTCCTCAACATGTGCCACACTACCCATGGATAGTCTACTGAGGGCTTCAACTGCTACATTGACCTTACTCGGATGATAGAGCACATTTATGTCATAGTTCTTGAGGAATTCAAGCAATCTCGTCTGAAGAAGATTCAACTCTTTCTGGGAGAACACATACTGGAGACTCTTATGATTTGTGAAAACATCAACATGAACACCATACTAGTACTGTCTCCAAATCTTTAAGGAAAACACTACGGCTGCAAGCTCGAGGTCATGCGTTGGGTAGTTCTTCTTGTGGGCCTTAAGCTGTCAAGAAGCATAAGCTATGACTTTACCTTGTTGCATCAACACACAACCTAGGCCTACCCTAGATGCATCACAATAAACCACATAACCATCTGACCCATCTGGTAGAGTCAATACATGAGCTGTACTCAACCTGGCTTTAATTCTGATAAGCTTTTCTCACAATCATCTGACCACTAAAACTTGACCTTCTTCTGAGTCAACTTGGTCAATGGGGAAAGCTGTGGATGAAAATCGTACCACAAACCTCCTGTAGTAGCCGGCGAAACCCAAGAAACTTATAGTATCAGTCAGAGAGGTAGGTCTAGGCCAGTGCTGTACTTCCTCAATTTTCTTTAAATTCTCTCGGATTACTTTGCTGGATACTACATGACCAAGGAAAATGATCGACTGTAACCAAAACTAACATTTGCTGAACCTAGCAAATAATTGGTGATCCTTGAGGTTTCACAAAAAAACTGTCAGATGAGTCGCATGCTCTTCCCCATTCTGAGAATAAATAAGGAAATCATCAATAAGGGTAATGACGAATAAGTCCAATAGTATTTGAACACCCTATTCATTAAGTCCATGAAAGCTACAGTAGCATCCGTTAGTCCAAAAGACATAACTACAAATTCATAGTGATCATATAGAGTCTTGAAGCTATCTTCGAGATATCACTGTCCTTCACTCTGAGTTAATGATAGCCGGATCTGAGGTCTGTCTTAGAAAAGCAATTAGCACCCTGAAGTTAGTCGAAGAGGTCATCAATCTTGGGGATGGGATATTTATTTTTGATTGTGACTTTGTTAAACTGACGGTAGTCAATGCACATTCTGAGAGAACCATTTTTCTTCTTCACAAACAACACTGGAACACACCATTGAGAGATATTGGGTCTAATGAAGCCCTTATCTAGAAGATCTTTCAATTTCTTAAGCTCGGCAGGAGCCATCCCATAAGGAGGAACTGAAATAGGCTATGTTTCAGGAAGGAGATCTATTTCGAAGTCGATTTCCCTTTCGGGAGGAACTCCATGAAGGTCTTCTGGAAACACTTCTGGATACTCATTTACCACTAAGACTGACTCAAGAGTTGGGGTTTCAGATTTTTAATCCTTGACCTGAACAAGATGATAGATATGCCCTTTGGATATCATTTTCCTGGTCTTAAGTTAAGAACTCAATTGACCTATAGGCACTAAGTTACTACCCTTCCAGGCTAGTATTGGCTCACTTGGAAACTGAAACCGAACAATCGTAGTTCTATAATCGATTGAGGCATAATAGAATTGTAACTAATCCATGACTAGAATGATATCAAAATCTATCAATTTTAACTCTACAATGTCTGTTAAGGTGACTTTCTAGGGAACTATGACAAATCAATTTCTGGATATCCGTCTAGCTATAACAAGGTCACCAACTGGAGTAGAGAGACTGAGAACGATTCTTAGAGAGTTTCTAGACTTACACTGAAGTTTAGTGTTATATAGGGAGTTACAAAATACAGTGTACCCCCTGGTTCTAACAATACATAAAAATATAAATGGAAGATTTGTAACGTACGAATGACAACATTAGGAGTCTATTCCTGGTCCTGGCGAGCCTGAAGAGCATACAACTTGTTCTAGTTCAGACCACCACCTATACCACACATGGCACCCTACTGAGTGGGGTGACCTGCTGGAGCTGCTGAAGTTGTAGAGTAAGCGTTGTTGCGTCCTTTTCCTTTCCTGGTAGAATGGCAATTCGTCAACCTATAACCAGACTGACAACACCCAAAACACCCCTCTCTGCCAACAAGACACTCACCTAGATGGTTCTTACCACACTCTGGAGAAGATGGAAAAGTCTTATTACCTAAAGGAATCCCCTGGGACTTAGACCCTGGTGCCCTTCCTTTCTGATCTTGTCGAAACCGGAGAGATGGAGTGCTAGTTGACGAAGGTGCTGAGGCTGTAAACCTTGTTGATATTCAGAGCGATTTGCACCACCTGACTTGAGCTTATCTCTCTCAACCTGCTGAGCATGGGTAATTAATCTGGAGATATATCTCATAATAGCATAACATTCCTGCACTAGATCTTCACCAGATCAGGTACTCCAAATAAGAACTTGCTCATCTGTTATCTTGAATCAGCAAGCATATGTGTAGCATTCTTGGAGAGTTGGGTGAACTTTAGCTCATATTCTTGGACTGACATCGAACCCTGCCTCAAATTCATAAACTCTTGAGCCTTAGCCTCCCTCAACTCTTTCAATATGAATCTATTCAGAAAAGCTTCAGCAAAACAATCCCAAGTCACAAGAGTTGCATTCACACCCCTATTGTCTTTCCATTGCATGAATCAGATATGAGCCACATCCTTAAGTTGATAGGATTCTAGCTCAACAATATCAATACCAGTCACCTGCATAACCTTAAGAATCATCTTGACCTAATTAATGAAGTTATGTGGGTCCTCACCAATCTTCGACCCTAGAAACATTGGCAGATTCATACGAACAAAGTCTTGAACCCTCGTTACAGCTGATCCACCAGTGGTGTTTCTAGGAACCAGGGTCTGCTGATTGTTCTAGTTTGCTACACTCTGAGCCAAAAGACGGATCGCATTAAGGAACTTTACATTCGTAACTTTATGGTTTGGGACTTGAGGAACTGTGTTAGCATTGCGTGCGTTAGAATTCCATGTGTTAGCTCTGCGAGGAGGCATCATCTGAAATGCATAATAATGGATTAGAAAGGTAAAGTTGAATGATACTTCACGCACAATAGGAATAGTAAAAGAAGGAAAATTTTCTTAGAACATCTAGTAGCCTCCCTCTCATAGATGTGGTGCGCTTCACATAGACTATACTTAGTGAGACTTTCAAACACCCTAGGGCTCTTGAACCTGATGCTTTGATACCAAGTTTATCACACCCTAAGGCTACCATGTATATGTAACATGAGACCTACGATCATAGGTGACCCCAATTTAACCCATTGTCTAGCATATCACAAGCATACTGAATATATAGCTAAGATAAGTGAAAGCGTAACTACAAAATGAGTCAAAACTAACGGACTCCAAATGTAAATATATCATAATAACTGGGGAAACAACCTCAAAACACTTAACACTAACTCCATGTCTAAAAGCCTCTACTAATGATGACCTGCTAGGACAAGTCCCCAACTAACTCAAAAAAAAAAATACGAAAAGACTAAAAGTAAGATAACTAAACCAAGCATAAAGAAACCCCCTCGAACTATGAAGACTCACAACTAAAGTTGCTGAGTATGGGCTGGAAATCGTAATAAGTATGGTATTTGAGCACCTAAACCTACATCATAAAATGTTGTAGGGCAAAGTATGCGTCAGTACTTTGAAAGTACAGAGCATGCATGATATATATACTAAGCTGAACGATATAAGAAGAACAATATAATATTGGCCATATAGACTGAGAATGGCAATATGTTTTACTGGAGTATAACTGAAAACTGAGCTAGATGCAATGACCAAGTACAAATCATGAAGATAATATGTTGAACTGAATACTGAAGTAAATGCTGATAACATGGTCAATGCAATTAGAGTATGACTTTCGAAGCTAGTATTAACTAACATAAACAACGTGAACTAATCCTGGAGTTCGATGTATACGCCCCATAGAGAGGACCCAATATACCTTGCAAGGGGTATATAGGAATGACTGTGGCGTGATCACTAAAAATGACGCCCAACAGAGGGGACTTCTCAACCTATGGTTGCACGTAGTTCTGGGATTGTGAGGGTACACTAAAGCCTAGTATAACTCAGTGCTAAGTCTACTCCCAACTGAATATGTATATAGCTAAACTGCAATTGAATACTGAGTAGCTCAAAATATTGACATGCTATAAGAAAATGCAACATAAATATACTAAAAGATATGGCATTCAAGTTATGAAGTTTGATTTTCCGAATGATCCGCTTTGCAAGTATAATTCATGAAGTATTGATAAATAATACACGCAATGGTCTGAATTCTATAAATGGAACTATGCAAATTTTCCAAGAAACATGTTATTTAGAATCGTGGAACTATAGCAACTAAAGGCACACTGAATCTTTAAGATTTCGGAAACCCTAGGTCTGAACAATTTATGAGAACTTGAAAACCTGACTAAATTCTAGGGACATCATGGGTGAAAGGAAACCCACTAGTGATATCGCACATACCTGGTGACAAAAACTACAAAAAAATCCTTTGGATTTCGAGGTTGAACTTGAAGAAGACCTCTGCTTGTTTTTGGGAGAACTATCGCCTCTTTTCTGTTCTTTTTGTTCTTAGTTAGGAGATTTTTAAGAGAATGAGGGTTCTAGGTAGTTTATGACTAGATTATTAGGCTTAGACTGAGTAAAATAATGTGATATTGGGCTAGAATAATTAGGGAAAGACCCAAAAGCCCTTATAAAACAAATCCCGACTCCCATCGACGGTGGGGACTTACGGTCCATTGGTCCACCTACGGACCATCCTAGTTGACCGTGGATGGGTTCAGAACCTTTATATTTTGACCTTCAACTGACGGGACCCTGTATGGTCGGTTGGTCAACCTGGGGTCCGTACATGGCCTCCATAGTTCCAACTGAAACTTCTTAAAATCCCATTAAATTTGAGACTCACCTACGAGACCTACCTACGGCTCGTGCATTGGGCAACAAACCATCCTGGTGACTTGTAGAAAAGTACTAGAACTTTGAAATTTTTGGAAAATATGGAATGGCCATTAGCGGAGATACCTATGGGCTGTGTGTTAGTCAACGAGCCGTTGGGGGTTCCGTTAGTTCTGGCACATGATCCTACAAAAGCTGCAATTTCCTATCTTTTTGAATCTGGGGTGTTACAAATTAGACATGATAAAACTATCATAAAAAAATTAAATTAGATTAAAATAGAGAGTGAGTAAATGAGTAAGTAGCAAAAAAAAATTTCATCAAAATAAAATTAGCATAGAATCTAAATTAATATTACGTTTCACAAACAACAAAAATTACTTTTAGTAAAATTGTTAGATAAAATCTATTCATTAAAAATTAATCAATAATATAGATAATTCACTCTTTTCAATGAGAGCGGTAAAAACTAGAATCTGTAGTCCATTTTTCTCACAAAACAGTGACCTTCATTTTCTCTTTGCAAAATTGATAAATGTTTAGCCTTTTTTCAGTCAACTATAAATAGTATGTAAAGTATAAAAAGTATAGCCATAATTTAACAAGTTTAACATTAGATTATAAAGGGATACCTCACAAGAAATGTTGTTCAACCTTGAGACTTCGTTCTGATAACATTTTGTAAAATTTAAGAACAAAAAAACAATATAAAGATGAAGACAAGAAGACTGTAAGACAAGAGGAACAATATAAGATAATTTTCTTTCTTTAAAGTGTATTCAACATTATTCTCAACACCACTATTTACAGGATTATATTGAGGAATATGAAAAGGTGTTATAAACAATACATTAACCGTTTAGACTTACTACCAATTGATACGCTCAAATTACACCTCCCTAAATATGCATAAGCGATCGTTACCAAGTAAAGAACCCAACTTGTAGGTTGGGGTTGATCCCACGAGGAATATGGTTTAGACTTAAGTTCAATAACAATTATATTCGTTTAGCCAATGTTTTTCGGAGACATATAAGTAAAAAAAGGGAGGGGGGGGGGGTAATTTATGTAACAAATTTTGAAAATTATGAAAGTAATTAGTAAGCAAGATTCAAACTTTAGGTGTTATCAAGATGAGAAAGTAACTAGGGTGTACCTGTGTGCCCCATAAGCTCATAACGTAGTAATCCTAGTAATAGCAATCATTTTCTTGTGTATTACATGCAAAGTGATAAGTTAGCTATCTCTAAATCCTTGGTCCGGCATCTAGAGAATTTCATCTAGCACCTTGGTCCGGCTACGTGTGTATAATTTACTAACCCTTCCCTTACCTCATATTAGACATCACATCGATGTATGGCTTAGTTTTCACCCTCGCACCAATCGACGTTAGACTATTAGATAGTATCACACAAAATCTGTGTTGATAATTATTTTCTTATTAACTACCTCCTTGGTCCGGTAAGTAGCAACAAGGCGAGTTCTAACGCGAGCACTCGTTAAATAGACTTCTAAACGAAAGAATTATCAATGCATGCAATAATACTATTCAAGAATTGCTTAGTTACTATTCATACTTTGTTAATCACTCATGGTTCCCACAACCCTAGTTGTGGATTTAGTTACCCATATTAGTAAGAACACAATTCATATTTTTAGAAGAAGAAATCATGAACTCACGTAATGAGAATGATAAACCCATAATTTCAACTTGAATTTCCCAACCAAACTCTTCAACACAAACTTACGAAATTAAGAATTGCTAAAGTTGCAAGTTTTTCTCCCAAGCCAAAAACTAGAACTAAAATAATAAAATCTAACCCCCAAAAATGAGGTTTACATGCCCTATTTATAGGAAAATAAGTTCTAACTAAAAAGGAAACAAAATAAGGAAATAATGTTCCAGCACGCGTCTTCGATCTACGACACTGACCTACAGACCGTGGATTGATCTACGGTCCATAGGTCCCTTCCATGACTCAGGACTTAGCCATTTTTCAACTTCAACAATTGACACCTCCCAGCTTCAATCGACGGATATACAGTACAGTCTGTAGATCAGTCTACGATCCGTAGATACTCCTCCGTAGCTCCATACTTAGAATCTTCCAAAATCAGGTATTGGAACCCCTCTCAGTTGCATTTGACGAATCAACAGTACGGTCCGTAGATCAATATACGGTCCGTCATTTGCAACCGCGGTTCCACACTTGGTTAAGAATTCCCTGATCTTCCTCCATGCCTTGCTAGTCCATCTACGATCATCATCTACGGAACGTGAATGGACCTACGGTTCGTCAATCACATCCGTAGATGGTCTTTTCTGCACACTCTTCAGTTGTGTCTCTCAGTTTTCGTGTCTTAACATATTTCCTGCAAACATAATAAAAATACATAAAAAAACAATACAAAATGGCCCTCCCTGGACACACACAACTCTTAAGTGAAATGTATTAAAAATAACGTAAACTCACGGTATATCACCCATTTAGGAAGAAATAAACCTAGGATTTATGGTCATCCATTTGACCGTATTATCAACAACATTACTACCAATAAAGGAGGAAATTAACCTAGGAGTTATGGTCATCCATTTGACCACATTAAAGCCAACATTACTGTTCATAAATGAGGTAATTAACCTAGGAGTTATGGTCATCCATTTAACCACCAAAATGATTTACAATAGGTTCTTATTTATTTTCTAGTTTGTGATAAGTGAAAAAAATATTATTTCAAAAATATTTATATATAATCTAGCAAAATACTATTGTCACAACCCAGGGGTACCCCTTATTTGTAACATGGCGTATAGAACCCAAAAGGACTCCATACATGACACTTACTCCTCATAACATAAGAAATAGAACAATTTAGAGTAGAACAACATTTCAAGTCCAAAAACAATTTTATAGAGAAGCGGAAGTCAACACACTTTGTCTCATCATAGCCATCAATTACATTCAAATGAAATTTGGCCTAGCCTATACATCATGTCCAAAAGGGAAATACAATAAAAAGGAACTAAAACAATAAAACTCCGTCCATGAAGCATGAGGACTCACCAAAGCTTGGAATCTCTAGATCAACACTTAGCCACAGAACTGACGACTCTGATTGTCGGACCGTACATTTGGGAAAAATGTAGGCAAGAGTATGCGTTAGTACAAAAATGCACTAAGTATGATAACTATGCATAAAGACATTTAAAACATTCTAAAAGGGACATTTCATTTCATAACATGCAATTTGACAAATTAAAACATCATATGAGAGAGTTGGAAAGTATAAGTCATAACAACATCTTAAATGCAAACTAGCATCATCTTTAAAACCTTTAAAGATTGTGGGAATAATCCTTAACCGACATTGAGACCATGTGAGCTATAATATTATCACAAGGTGTCTTCCATGCTGAAAAGGGTTGGTCTACTTGCCTAAGGTAGAACCGATAACTCTGAGCTTAGGTGCGTCCACTAGCTAAATATCCTATGGGGGCACGTAGTTTATGGGATACGGAGATTGCTACTAGAAACCCAAACTCAATTTCGTGAAAGCTTCCATCTCATGAGACATAATTTGGAAACCCGAACTCAACTACGTGAGAGTTCCCATTTTGGAAGCCCGAACTCAACTACATGTGAGCCTTCATCTCATATTCAATATCCACTCTGTGCTAGGCATAAGTCCCATGGAATACTTATTAAGTCTTGACTTAAATCATGTCTCATGGAAGGATGTCCTTGACAATCAATCCAAGTAAGATAATTAGGATAGCTCTTTAGACCATGCGTGAAAAAACCTTTCACCATCCATGATCAGTTTTACACTTAGATTCAATTAGGTGATAAAAGAATGTCAACCTTAGAATCCTTACTATGTTAGAAAACCTTTCACATTAATGTTCATATGTGTTTATGAGAATGTCCTTTCAATCAACACAACAATAATATCATAATCATTGACACTTTACTCTCAAAGTGTCCTTAAAACACTTACATAGATTTCATAAAGACATGCAATATCTCATACTTTGCTCTTTCAAGGTTCAAAACCTACTTTCAATCACCATATCTAGAATTCAAAAATAAGATAGGGATTTCATCATAATTTCATGTGATTCTATCACCTCATGCATTAATTTATAAAATTCCTCTTTCATCAACAAAGACCCACATCATAAGATCACAATTGAGTAATATGGGAATTTCATGGGTTCAAGGGGAAACATCATAAAAACCATAATAAATCATCAATTCATGCTTAATAACTCAATTCAATCATTTAAATCAAGTTTGAAAGGAACCCATGACATTTGAATCAAACCCTAACAATCGGGGATTTCTATCTTTTTGAAAATGGAGATTTTGAAAGAACTCAACGGATGGAAGGTATCTATGGGGATTTCTTATTCTTGTTCTTCTTGTTCTTCTTGTTCTTCTTGTTCTTCTTCTTCTTCTTCTTCATGCTAAATAACTCAATTCAATCATTTAAATCAAGTTTGAAAGGAACCCATGACATTTGAATCAAACCCTAACAATCGGGGATTTCAATATTTTTGAAAATGGAGATTTTGAAGGAACTCAACGGATGGAAGGTATCCATGGATGAAAGCTACCGTACCTGATTATCAAAGGCTAGAGAAATTGATCTGTAAAACCTTTCTTCTTCTTCTTCTTTTTCTTCCTCTTCTTCTTCTTCAAGTTTTTCAAGTTTCTATATAGAGAATATTTTGAGAGGAAGAAATTTGGGGATTTATTTTGGGTTTCGGAAATAATAACATGAATCAGTTAGTTTTAGAGTTAAACTCACTTATATATGGGTCCTAGGCTTAGGCAAAATCTTATATCATTATTTTAATTAAAACAAGAATGACCCAATTAACCTCACCTTGGCAACCCATTGTCCACCTTCACGAGAGGCATCAGGAGCTGTGGTCCTCTTCGTGGTCTTGGACCAGTGGCTAGGCTACGTTTTCTTGGCCCCTAAAAACCTAATGCACCTCCACGAGCCTTCCCACGAGCCATGAAGTGGCCCGTGTGGAGGATGCTGTTTTGGGAATCCTTGGCTTAGCCACTGCCTAGCCCACTGATGTTTGCGTAATGAAAACACAACTTCCAATGCAAGTGTCTACGATCGTACAATAGTAAAGTAACCCAACCAAGGGTTGGGGTCGAGTCCAAAGGGAGTGGGCTTGAGAATTAATGCAAAAATAAAATTAAGGTCTAATTAGTCATAGCTAAAAACATTATTGAATCTAAACATGTTATATCTAAGGGGTGATGCAAGCGTCAATTATCAATGGGGGTTTGTGAAATATAAGCAAAAATAGCAAAAATGCAAAAAGTACTAATTAAGGAGATGGGATTATTGTGATATGATAGGAATATGGGATAAACTAAACTATTGGGTACATTCTTTTGATAATAAATCCGTTGAATATTTGTGACTAGGCCAGACTATAGTGGAGGTAAATTCTCTCTCGAGCAACTTACCCCGAATCAAATGGGTTCCTCTCAGACACCCACTTGCCTTATGAAGCACAACCTTCCCCTTAGCCCACACACTCTCTCGAGTTGAGTGTGTGGGAGAAGGACTAGGGTTCACTCTCTCGAGCTGATCCTCATTTCGACCCAATCCCATCGGCTATCAATTTCGTAGTCTTAGCTTTACGACTTCTCTCTCGAGCAAACCAAAAATATAAAGGTGAAGTCGTATTTGCAACTACAATTTCATTAAGTTCCACCACAACTAATAAACGAAATCACATTTACACAACAAATAAACCATCAACAAGGAAGACCCAACAGATAATCTAACCCATATTTACAAAATAACACCCCAAGAATTGGGGTTTTAGCTAGACATCTAAAATAGATGAAAATTTAAACCAAAATGAGTTTGCATTTAAATGTGTATGAAGATTTAAGTCTCAAAACAGGCAAAGAATGAAAAATCCACAAGACCCAAGTCCACATTCTTGGAGTTGAAACCATTTGAATCTTCAAGTTCTTAAAAACCCTCTCCACACTTATAACTCACAAGTCTATGTTAAAAATTCTATATTAAAAATCTGATATTAAGCTAAAACTGTCGACGAGTATTTATAGTTTTCAAAAATCTGTGTTGCAGTAATCATTCGGCGTCGTTAGTCGAGATCGTCGATCAACTCGGCGATCCATCCGTTGGTAGCTTTAATCGCCACCTTGCTCTATCCTTCAGCATCATCGTGTTTTGGATCATTGGGCGGCATAGTACTGCTTCGTGGAACTGCTCGGTGACACGCCAACTGATCCTTTTCACCACTGATTCGATCCTTTCTTTCAGTGCACAGCACACTGGAACAAAAGGAGAGGATAAGACCTTTTGGAAATTTGCCGAATGGGTTCGGTGATTCTCAGATCTTCATTTCTTCATTCTTTCAGCTGCCTTTGTTCCTTTTCTGCTAAGTAGTGTCCATGCTTTCCCTCAAACTCCAAATACCTGAAACTTAAGTATTTTCATCATCTATTGAGATGAAGTATGCATTTGAGGACACTAATTCTATCAAAATATAGCCCTAAATGAGTCCAATTTGTGGACTCATCAACACCCCCAACTTAAACTTTTGCTTGCCCTCAAGCAAACTCAAGTTTAGCCATTCAAAAAGGGTATCTCGAACAATGCTACACAAGTCTCAATCATGAATGCACACAACAAGACTCAATTTACTTATGCAAAGATCAAATGTGCACTCAAAGATTCAAGTTGTGACTCATCAATACCAAAGAATCTGATGCTCACAATACTTGCTTCAAATGCATGTTCAAGCTCAACCAAAGTGTTCAAATGCCCTCACAGAAGGAATGATTCCATATTCACACACAAAGGTTTAATCATTTAAAGTTCTGGAATCAAATGCAACGCTAACACTCCCAAAAAAGAACACAATGCATAATTTCACCCATAGGTTTGCCCGTATTTTCCAATCAACACTTGCTTAAGCTCACTCAAGATCAAGAAGGCCTTGTCAAGGCTTGTAATAGGGCTGAGTGCAAAGGTATGGTCATTTAGGCATAATGAATTTTATCCTCATAAAATGTGGTACTTACAACATTTCCTTTCCTCTTCCTTCATCATTTTCTTTAGTGCTCATAAGTCATCCTATTATTCACTTTCCATGAATTGTTTGGAAACCCCATTTCTTTTGTACTTTATTTCACAACTTTCTTTTTCATTCTTTTTCTTTTCTTTTTTTTTATATGGAGTTTCCATTTTTCTCAAAACCATGGGTAAGAGGAGACTTTCCTTGCACTTCTTGACTTTCCCTTTTCTTTTCACCACACGCCCAACTTAGACTTTTGGCCTAAGTTAGCTATTCAAACAAACCACAACTTCATGAGGATTATGGGTAATAGATAAAGAAAGGTAAGGCTCAAGGGGTGTTCAAAAGAGGTTGATAGACACTCACAAGGTAGGCCACCAAAGTGGTATATGTCAATTTGGATCACACTCTTAGAAGTGGCCTCAGATCATATCAAGAGGTAGCATCACTTAGTTGACCAAACAAACGGGGTAAATTCTAGGATCCATCATTCATAGTTCACAGGTAAGCTCATCCACTAGGCATTGACACTATAAGTCAAACAAGACTCCACACTTTCGCTAGTGTGCATTGATTATCACAAGAGACTCAATTTGATACTAGACTAGTCATAACGAGATGCAAAAAGTTCACATATTGTCTATGCAACTTCATTTGGCCTCATCGTAGCCGCACATTCATGTTCGTTCGATTAAGAGCACTATTCAAGTCATCGGTATTGATAGGAAATGAGACTCAAATTTTGCAAAAGAACAGCCACATTCAACACACGAGAGGTGGCAAAAAATTTTGGACGGGTCCAAATCATTTTGCAATTTAAAATAAAAGGAGCCACAAGCTCAAACATCCACAGAAAGCAGTATATAATGACATTGCATGCCTAACGACCCAAATGTATCAACAAATCATCAAACAATAATAGTCGCACACAAGGTGGGCCTCACCCCACCACAAATAAAAATAATTTGTCCTCAAATGCAAATAACACATAATCTAAAATGTAAAATAAAGAAAGACAGAGAGGGAGGTAAAGAGAAATCATGTCTACGCAGTCTCTCCATCTGTCGGGGCATCACTGCTCGATGTGTCAGCCTGGAATTTGATAGTGGTCCCTGGAGCCTCTTCAAAAGATTCAACGGCAGCTGACTTACTGAGATTGTCCAAGTCATGAGCCGCCAGAAATGAGTGGATAGTTGTGAAGAATCCACGTCTTAACAAGGGAATAGTGGGGTCTCGGGGATTTATTCTCTTGCTTGTACTGGGTTTCTTGCCCTCATTATCCATTTTGGGAGGATCTATTGCCTTTGTATTTTTCCTAAAAATTTTCGCTCTTGTTCATCGGGGTGGCATATCTCTTCCAACTATTTTTGGCCTAGCCATATCTGCAACACTTTGAGAAAAAGTTAGAAAGTATTCAGAAAAAAACAAGATCGTTCAATTGCAGAATCACTTCACCGAACCAGTTGGCGAAGCGCTCAACTACTTAGGTGGTGCGCCGAGTGCTGTGCACAGAGAATATAAGGGTGCAGACAAAGGGAGAACAGGAAGCCTTTCGGCGAGGCGCGGAATGCGTTTGGCGACATCATGCTTCTCGCTGAAAGTTACATAATTCAACATCACATTTAGCATTGATTTAAACGCGAGATGGGGACTTTAGGTGAACCGCCGAGTGGTTCGGCGAGCTCAACCCAGCTCGCCAAATGACTCAATGCACCTATTTTCAACCCATCTTCTCGAATTCAACCCCGCAACCCCGAAAATAAAATTAAAATATGCAATAGACAAATTAGGCTCAGACCCAGCGACACTTATGCATAACCCACAATTTTTCATCCACTATAGGGCACAATTTTCAGGAATTAACTATTTAACTCAGTATGGTCAATATTATAGAATCAAAGCAAGTAAAAAATATATATTTAATCCTACCAGAGAGGACCAGCACACATCATCAACGTAATGTCATCGCATTTGGGCATAACTTTTGATAACAGGAACATAGGGCTCAGAAACCAACCTTGGATGCTGATTAAGATACTATTGAGATGCTAGGCGGCAACACAATCCAGATCTAAGTACAATTTAATAACCAAAACACAATAGAGATGTAGCGATATTGAGAATAAAACTAGGTGCGAGTTTGCAAAGTTTGAAAATGATGGAGAGCATAGGAAATTGAAACTTTTAAACCTTTGGGGTGAAAAACCATCCAGTTCTTTCCCACTCGGTGACATTAGTCGTGAGCGTCAAATCACTATGCGTCATGCCGAGCAATCACCTTCCTTGCCGGGTTTTACAGAATCCCCCATTTAATGTGGGGATCCAAACGGTGATACAAATCAAGGTCGTCGAGCTGATCGACGACTCGCCAATCATTTATTTGGGACCCCAGAGTTTTACAGACCCCAAACCCAAGCTGGGTTGGATCAAATGGCGGTGTGAGTCAGGTCGCCTAATACTTTGGTGACTCACCAACCGACATTTCCCTCGCCAATCTCTTTCTTTCCAAATGTTTCCCACACTTCTTCCTGCACAATTAACACACCATTATTTTATCAAAGCAACATAAAGCAATAAAGGGTTTTGGGTTGCCTCCCAAACAGCGCCTTAGTTAACATCGTGGCACAACGCAAGTTCACCTTCAAACCTCATTTTTGGGGTTGACCATGGTGTCACTAGGCAAACCCCCTTGTTGTCTCGGATTGAGGTGAGACGAGATATGACCTATTTGGGTCTCTAACTGCTTGATTAAAACTAAATGGGAGGTGGCGGTCTGGCTAAGGGTGGACACATCTTCTTTCATGCCTTTTAACATTTTGTCTGACCCTTCAACTTTGTTGAGAATACGTGAGAGCATATCCTCAGACCTACCACCTTTCGAGTCCTTGGACTTTTGGCGCTCATGGGGAGACACATATCTATCCTTCTCCCTATCCTTCCAATTTGGATTACGGTCCCTCCATTCACGATCTCAATCCTTTCAGCCTTCGTGTCTACCCCAACCTTGGTTACCACCCTGCCTTGGGTAGTTTGAACGATAGCCACCCCCTTGGTTCGCTAGAAAATTTACCTTCTCGTTAGATAAGGCTTCAAACTTCATCTCCTCAGGATTTCCACACCCAATCCCCACGGCATTGACACTACGGGAACCAGCCCCCATGACATTTTTGGATAAAATGTCAAGCTGTGTCATGATCTTGGCCATGTTTTGGTCTCTCTCATTATCTTTTTCAATCTGCTCCTTAGATAGTTTGAAGGTGAGATGACAGACTTGGTCCTCACGAGTGTACCATGCTCTGTTGATGGTTGTCATGCCATCTAAAAGTTGGATTGCTACTATATATGGCTGCTGCATTAAGCCTCCAGGTGAAAGTTAGTTAGCGACCCCTTTGTTTATCGAGTCCAAATTCCAGTAAAAGTACTGAAGCAACATATTATCATGCAAACCATGGGTTAGGCATTGAAGCACCAACTTTTTGAACCGCAACCAAGTTTCGTGTAGAGGCTCTCCTTCCAGACGCTTAAAGCTCTGAATGCTATCGCGAATGGTCATCATCTTCGAGAGAAGGAAAAATCGCACTTGAAATACGGTTACCAATTCCTCCCAAGAAGTGATGGATTCACACGGCAACTCGGCCAACCATTTGCACACCTCTCCCATCAACGAGAAAGGGAATAATCTTAACCGGACTGACTCCTGAGATATCTTTTTGAAGGATAATGGTCCGCACACATCCACGAAGTTCCAAAGATGCTCATTGAAGATCCTCATGAGCCAACCCGCTGAAAAGTCCCTTTAGTTGTAAGAGTTGCAACACAGTACTCGTTATGTGGAACACTGCATTTCCCTCGGTTGGAGGTAACCGGATAGCTCCAATACCTCTCATGAGATAGGGATTGTGGATGTTGGGATCTTGGACATCGTTGAGATTTCTGATATCGTCTTTGTGGCCCATCTGGCTACCGTTAACACTCATCCTTTCTGAAATATTCACAAAAGGAAAAATAACAAAACTAAAGATGAAGTAAGTGAACTATGTTTAAGGAGAACAAAAAATTTACTAAACTAAAAATTCTCAAATCATACCACTCCCCGGCAGCGGCACCATTTTGATGTTTGCATAATGATGACACAACTTCCAATAGTAAAGTAACCCAACCAAGGGTTGGGGTCGAGTCCCAAGGGAGTGGGCTTGAGAATTAATAGAAAAATAAAATTAATTTCTAATTAGTCATAGCTAAAAACGTTATCGAATGTAAACATGTTAAATCTATGGGGTGACGCAAGCATCAATTATCAATGGGGGTTTGTGACTAATAAACAATAACAACAAAAATGCAAAGAATACTAATCAAGGAGATGGGATTCTTGGGATGTGATAGGAATACAGGATAAACTAAACTATTGGGTACATGCTTTTGATAATAAATTCGTTGAATATTTGTGACTAGGCTAGACTATAGTGGGGGTAAATTCTCTCTCGAGCAACTTACCCCGAATCAAATGGGTTCCTCTCGGACACCCACTTGCCACATGAAGAACAGCCTCCGCCTTAGCCCACTCACTCTCTCAAGCTTAGTTTGTGGGAGAAGGACTAGGGTTCACTCTCTCGAGCTGAACCTTATGTCGACCCAATCCCATCGGCCATCAATTTAGTAGTCTTAGTTTTACGACCTCTCTCTCGAGCAAGCCAAAAATACAAAGGTGAAATCGTATTTGCAACTACAATTTCATTAAGTTCCACCATAACTGCTAAATGAAATCACATTTACACAACAAATAAACCATCAACAAGCAAGACCCAACAGATAATCTAACCCATATTCACAAAATCACACCCCAAGAATTGGGGTTTTAGCTAGTCATGTAAAAGAGATAGAAATTTATACAAAAATGAGTTTGAATTCAAATGGGTATGAAGATTTAAGTCTCAAAACAAGCAAATAATGAAGAATCCACAAGACCCAAGTCTAAATTCTTGGAGTTGAAACCCTTTGAATCTTCAAGTTCTTCAAAACCCTCTCCAAACTTAGAACTCAAAAGTCTATGTTAAAAATTCTATATTAAAAATCTGATATTATGCTACAACTCTCAACGAGTATTTATAGTTTTCAAAATTCTGTGTTGTAGTGGATCATTCAGAGTCGTTAGTCACGATCTCCGATAAACTCGGCGATCCGCCCTTTGGTAGGTTTCTTCACCGTCTTGCTCTTTCCTTCAGCATGGTCATGTTTTGGATCATTGGGCAACATAGTACTGCTTCGTGAAACTGCTCCGTTGATTTGATCCTTTCTTTCAAGGCTCAGCACACTGGAACAAAAGGCGAGGATAAGACCTTTTGGCAATTCGCCGAATGGGTTCGGCGATTCTCAAATCTTCATTCTTCAATCTTTCAGCTGCCTTTGTTCCTTTTTTGCTAAGTAGTGTCCATGCTTTCCCTCAAACTCCAAATACCAGAAACATAAGGATTTTCATCAAATATTGAGAAAAAATATGCATTTGAGGACACTAATTCTATCAAAATATAGCCCTAAATGAGTCCACTTTGTGGACTCATCACCCACCATGAGTCATGATCCTCATCACGATCCGTGGTTGTGGTTGTGGAAGGTGAGGCAGTGTCTAGGAAAGAGTGGACTGCCCTAGTCCTCTTCCTTGGCTCTTGCCCTTTTCCTTGTACCTAGCCCTCACACTTAGCCCTAGGTTAGTTTACTAGATTATGGGGCGTTACAACTATATACGCATAAAGGGGTAGGGAGTGATGGTTCAAGGTGGGATAGTCAAAGGATGGGAATTGGGGATGTTGGGTGAGTGTGGAGAGGACAATGAATTTGAAATGTCACTTATGAAACTTATTTTCCTTATTTTTATTTGGAAAATCATTTTTAAGGAGTTTGTTTTTCTAGAAAACTAATTTTAAAAATATTTGACCAACCAAATATGGAATAATATTTTCCTCCATACCAAACACACTTAACTTTTGTTTCAAGAAATTTCCTTCTATATATAGTGTCTTTAATTTTTTTAAATATATCTAGATCTAATTCTAATAAATTTCTAAAAATAACATGAAACGCATGATACGATTTCCTTTAGTAACTGTCTTTTGTTTATTGATGCATGGTAAACTAAAATAATTAATGTTGTATATATTTATTAATTAATTGATGATATTTTCAATAATTGAATTTTATGAATAAAATATTTTTCTTAACTACACTAGAATTTAAGATATAAAAACTTAACTCCACTAAAAATTTATAGTAATACTTAATTTTTGCTAACTTAATTATCTAAATGTCAAGTAATTATGTCAAGTAATTTTATTGGCCAAACAGGCAACCTATATGGGTCATAGTCGCCCACCTGCAGCGGAAACACTTTGATTCCCTACCGGGGTCGTAGAAGCTTTGACAACAATTTGAAGAATCATATTTTATTTATAAACTCAAATGTTCTTGAACCTTACTTGAAGTTCTATCTATTTCGTATGTTTTTCATGTTTCTATCTATCGAAATTACTAGCAACATCCTTATTTATAAAAGTATGAGACCAAATTAAACTAGGACTAGAAAACCTTTTCCTTTACAAACTAGGACAAACAAATCCTAACTAGACTTTAATTAAATAAGTATAGAAATTAACAAATTCTAATCAACTAAGTATTCGTACTCCAACTTTAAATTATTATTCCAACATATCTACATATTACAAAGACGGAATGGCCGAAAAATTCTTATACTTGTTCAGATTTGACATTCCCTTGCACTCTGTGAAATATCATCTAAACACCTAACTAATCAGAAGAAATATTTTAAACTCCTCGACGTTTGTGTGTTCCTCACTATGATTAATGATATTACTTTTTTTTTAATCTTCAATTATACTAAGCTCATTCACAAATATATTTATTTCGGAAAAACTTAATCTGATCGGAATATAAATATTAAAAGGTTATCTTGAAAGGAAATATCTTTTGAATGAACTCAATTTCTTCTAATTTTGAAGAATCGTACAGCTCAAAGGTGACATTTTGATCTTCTCATAAGCAAGTAAGTTCAAAATGTTACCTAATTAATCATCATTTTGTGTAGGCATAATGCATAAAAGTGCCATTTAACTTAGCTTTATTTGGTATTTATGCCCTCCAATTTTGGATGTGAACAAGTAGATAGACACGTCCTATAGATTATATATAAATATTCTTGGAATAAATTTTTTTCACTTATCACAAACTAGAAAATAAATAAGAACCCAATTTATTTACCAACAAAACATTATCCACTTTGTTATTTCCTTGAGAGAATGATTGTTTGTAAAAGCCAGTAGCATGTTTGCATAAATCCAATTATCATGTCTAGATTATGTGGGTATCAAGGAATTTGACAATTGAATAGAAGTATCTGGCATTCGAGGTTTGCTTTCAGTCTATTTGATATAGAAAATTCATGTATTTTTCCTCACACTTTATCAAATTGTCTATATCAAGATTTGGCATACACAATTGAAATAAACAAAGTTTGATTTAATCTTACGTATTATAATCTAGCAAATATAGAACAACTAAGATCATGTATCCAATAACTCCAATCTTATTTGATAGAACAAAATACAAAGCAAGTTCTTATAAGAAATTCATCAAACACTCGGGGCACAATTACTTTTACTTAAAAATCTTACAAAACATGAAAAAAAAATGTTGGGATATTAAAATTCTACCAAGGCCTCTCCCTCATTTCTTTGCTACCACTGTTTGCACTAGATCCATGACCCTCATCATATCCCATGATATCACCAAACTCACCATTACTAACTTCAACACCAATGCCACCACAATTTGTTGAATCCATGAACCTTTCAGTTACCTCTGCCAACACAAATTTAGGTTGTTCTTATTATAGTTGTTGCTTTTCTGTTTCTTTGTTGTGGACTCCCTCTTTCAGATGGAATATTTTCCTTTTCTTTTCAGGAGCGCTTTACAACAACTTTAACCTTTGGATTAACAAAGAAAATTCAGTAAGAAAAAGTAAATTATCTTGCCGTCTCAACATGACGATAAAAGTTAGTGTAATGTAGTTAGTAGGTCATCATGGAAATCACTTCTTGTAACAGTATTGGTAGATTTATATTAGGACCCTATTCCCTTTAAATAAGTTACACTTGATATAGACTTTAAATGTTTATTATGACTTGCGAGGATGGGTAATACGTACCTCGAGGTAATTAGATGTGTATTAGAGAAGAAAATAAAAAACTAGAGAGTTAATATCTTAAGAATTGATCAAAGTCAACATTTGGGGTAAACGAGCTCAGAATCGAGGTTTGAAAGGCCATATACATTCGAAGGGTGATTTATGACTTGAGTGGATAGTTTGAACAAATCCCAATGAAATCAAGAGTAAAACTGAAGATTAAGAGATCATTCCAATCAAATATGTGCTCAAAAACCTTAGCTTGGTATTTGAGCATCCCAACAAGTTCGTAGGACATTTTGGTGAAATTTGTATATTTGATTTTTATCTTGATAGGAATGTGCACTTAACCTGATATTGGTAGGCACCTGATTTTTGTGAACTTTGAGGTTTCAAGCGTGGGTATCTTAATCTTTAAGAGGTGATGAGATTGTTTAATTTAGGGTCGCAAGGGTTGTTGTGCAATTGCATACGTGAAAATGATGGGCAGAGCATTGTGATCAAGAGGGGTGAAGTCTGCGACTGCAAAGGAAAATGAACACGGGGTTTGTGGGATCTCCGACGATATAAAAAATCAACAATCTCTCTACCTTCGTAAGGTAGGGGTAAGACTGTCTACACACCATACACATCATTCTAGTCAGACTCCACTTGTTGAATTAATTACACTGAGTTCGTTATCGTTATTGTTATTGTTACGAAAAAAGTCCCGAGGTTATAATCTATCTAACTAACAATCCTATTTATAAATTACTAGGTAATGTTCCCATGCTTTGCATGGTCATAAATAATTGCATTAAACTATGGAATAATTCTTTACTAATATTTAAATATTAAAAATATTTAGGAGATAGGAACTTCAAAAAATAATATTAAGAGTATTCAAACATGAACTAGAATACTCTACCTTTTCACAGTAACTCTATCTCGTTTCATACCTTTCTTGTAGATTTATCATTCAAATAGTATATGTGTGACATTATCGAAAGACATAAAATGATACAATTAATCCAAACATTGTATTCATTAAAACAATGCAGCACCATACAATACAGTACATTATGAAACAATACATAACAATCATCCTATAATATAGAAAAAATACAACAATTAAGATCATCATTCCAGAAAAGAGAAATCTTACTGATAGAACGAAACTCAAAGTGACTTCTATCATGAAATTCATCGAACACTTAGGGAACAAATAGTTTTAACTAACAAAACTAAATTATTGTCTGAAAACATGAAACCCCAATGTTAGGATATTCAAATTCTACCAGTATCATATCTGTGGCATTTCACTCCTTCGTTTTTGCCACCATTTGCACCATTACTAGCTCTGTCGTCGTCGTCGCCAACTAAACCTCCCACAATTTGTTAAACCTTGCGATGCCAAAACAAATCTATGTTGTTCAAAATATATTCTTGCTTGTATTTTTCCTTTGTTTTGAATAATATTCTTATTTGGGTCCTTTGTTCAAGGCTCTCCTCCAAGATTGAAGATTCTATTTTTCTTTTCAGGGAGGAATCTTATTCTGACATTCCAACATCCTTTAATTTTAAAATTATTAATCTTGTAAGAATACATAAAATATATATATATATATATATATATATAAAATTACGATAAAAAACACATACTGCAACTACATAATTCGTTGCCAAATAGCTGATAGCTAACAAGTATTTTCTCATAATTTATTGTTAATCCGTTATTAAATAAGATTATATAATGATAAAAAAAATTATTCAAATGATGAGATTTATCAACTTTTAATTCTTATATTTTCTATAGTGGGTTTTTTGTAAAAAAATCGTTGTCTAATAGCTAGTGTAACATTAACTTATCTTGTTTTTTTGTTTGACATCCCTATTCATGAGGTTGTTCATTGCTTCACTGAGAAACTTTTTGACCTCCCTCTTGCAATAGCTTTTACTTTTCTATTTCTTTGTAGCAAACTTCCTTTTCAAGATGGAACATTCTGCCTTTCTTTTCATGGAGTACTTTTTAATAACCCTAACCTTTGGGTTAATAATTTGTTTTTAATAAGAATAATGGTATTGTATTTGCATCTTAACCTTACCACTTTTACTTCAGTGATTTCTTGATCAACTTCAAGCTTTGATAAACCCCTGGATACAAGTTTTCTTACCTCCACAATAGAACGATATTGTTTTCTCTTATGATAGTAATACTACAATCCAACAATATTTTTGTTAAGAACTAACTATATATATGATTGTACAAGGTACAAATTAAACTGCACACATTAAGAAGTAAATATATTACTAACTCTCATTTTCTTGATATATCATTTGTTAGAGATTATTGGTCCTTAATTAGGATAAAAAACTACTTATATATAAAATTTTAAACAAATAAAATAAATATAAAATCCAAATAATTTTGAATGTGATAGTATTGTTGTAATTTAGTAGTCCCGTTTGAAATAAAAAAATAAAGATTAATTATTGTCTAACACACAAAACAAAATGTTCTGATTTTTTTTCCAAGAAAAAGATAAGATAAAACAAGCGATAATATGACTAAATGGAGGATTCCCAATATTGGCAGTGATCAATAAATCCAAATTAGGAAGCATGATATAAAGAAAAGAAAATGTCATACATGCAGAGGCGTAGCTACGTGGGGGTTCGTGGGTTAGGACATATCCATTAGCTTGTTCGTAGATCCTGTATTTGTACTAGAAAATTATATATATATATATATATGTATTAATTTGTGAACTCCTAACAAAATTGATTGACCAAACTCTTAATCCTGGCTCCAAGAACATATACATCAGTAAAAATTATTTACTATGTCGAATGCTCCATTTTCATGTTGTCTCATTTCTGCTAGCCATCCATGTAGCATCTCCTTGTATTTACGGTTAAGACGATCACTAATTAGTTCTTGTGCAGGATTTTTATTAACCACTTGTGGTATATTAATGGTGTAACAATTAGCTTCACCTTTAGAAGATTTAATTTGGAAGCTAACATTACAAATTACTGATCTTTTCTTCTTCTCATCAATCATATATTCGGATACTCAAAAAGTAAAACTCAAGAATATTAGTTGCGAAGTAATGTGGTTTGAGGTTTGAAATATAGAGGACTATATATAGATAACTAAATTGAGAAGATGAAATTAATAAGATATGATTGCTTTTAGAAAAAAAATTACGATATTTGAATATTTGGTCAATATAGTTATTTCTTATCTTTAGAAGGTGACTCTTTTTTTAAAACAAATCACGATATTTGGATATTTGGTCAATACTTAATTATTATTTGTAGAAGGTGGCCCTTTTAGGGGAAAAAATCAAGAATTTTGGACATTTGGTCAATACTTATTAATTGTTTGTTGAAGGCGGAATGGTTGAGGAGACCCTTCTACTTATCGTGATTTGACTAAGCTTATGTGACATTTAATTTTGTTGAGTTGGATAAAATGTGTGGTTACACATATTTAAAAGCAAGTGACATCCTAATTTCACTCGATTTTAAATATGTTTAACCACACAGTTTATCCGACTCAGCAAAATTAAATGTCACCTAAGCTTAGTCAAATCTGAATAAGTAAAAGGGTCTCCTGGACCATTCCTCCTTCAACAAACAATTAATAAGTATTGACCAAATGTCCAAAATTCGTGATTATATTTCCTAAAAGAACCACCTTCTACAAAAATTAAATAAGTATTGACCAACTATCAAAATATCATGATTTTTTTCTAAAAGAGTCACCTTCTACAAATAATAAATAAGTATAATGACCAAATATCCAAATATTGTAATTTAAAAAAAAGAAATAACCACTTATTAATTTCATCTTTATCTATATTCAAAATTACTATCCATCTTCTCAGTTTAATTATGTATGTATAGTCCTCAATATTTCAAGTCTTAAACCACATTACTTCTCAACTACTTTTTTATAATTTTCTTTACTTTGAGAGTATCCGAAAACATGATTGATGAGAAGAAGAAAAGAGCAGTCTTTCGTAATATTAGGTTCTGAATTGAACCTTCTAAAGGTGAAGATATTGTTACACTATTTATAAACCACAAGTGGTTAGTACAAATCCTGCACAAGAACCAATTAGTGATCGTCTTAACCATAAATACAAGGAGATGTTAGATGGATGGCTTGCTGAAATTGACAACGTGAAAATGGAGCATTTGATATGGTAAATATAATTTTTATGATGTATATATTCTTGGAACCAAGAGCAAAAATATGGGGGTTCTAAATTTCCTTTAGAACCGTCATTCAATTTTTTTACGGGTTCATAAATTATTATATATATTTAGTTAATTTTATAGTAAAAATGCAAGATCTATGAAAGAGCTATTGAGTTCGTCCGAACCACGAACCCCTAGCTAGCTCCGCCTCTGCATGTATGGCATTGTTTTTTCTTTATATCATGCTTCCTAATTTGGATTTATTGATCACTCCCAATATCATGAATCCTCCATTTAATTATAATATCGCTTGTTTTACCCTATCTTTTTCCTGGAAAAGAAAATCAGAATATTTGTTTTGTGTGACTATACGATCCCGAATGGCCTATGTTTGCGTTTATTTGTGAAATCCTGTATGTTGAATGATCAAAATGATGGGTTGTGTTGATTTTATTGCTGGGTCTAGTGTGGGTGAAGTCTGAGAAACCCCAAATTGTGCCGATTGTTTGATTTTTCCCAATGATAGAATGGTTGACGTCATTCTTAAGGGAAAAAGATGTCAATTGGCCAATTTTTCCCAAATTAGGGGAGGTCTGAGTATTCCGAGGTCATGGGTAGTATGGTTCTGGGCTCAATTTCACAAAATAATGGTTTAATTTAGTTTTCGTGGCCTGCAGGTGAGAAATTGAAGGTCAGGGTAAACATCTAGCAAGTTGGACTATTCGGCGAGCTGGGTCAAGCTCGCCCAGTGGTTCGGCAGCTCGCCTAAAGACCCTTCGATCGCCTTTTTATCCTTCATTTTTGTGATTTTTCTTCTGTATCATTCTGCGATACGCCTTTGCTCGATGTGTTCAATCGGCAGCTCATCAAATACCCTTTTGATCACCCTTATGCGCCCCAAATTTCTGAAATTATTGTGTGACATTCGGGTGAACTACTTCTAGTTCACCGAATGGTGTTAGCGATTCGCCGAAAGGCCCTAGACATCGCCGACCTATGCTAATTTTTGGCAAATTTTAGTCTGTAATATTCGACGACTCGCCGAATTGTTTGGCAAATTTTCCTGCAGTGTTTTATAACTTTGATTATTTTTTTTGGAATTGTATGTAACATATTTTGTGTTGTTTTCCAAGAATGGCTAGATCAAAAGTTGCTGGAAGAAATCAAACGCCCCAGAAGCAAGCTAGAGGCATTGTGATCAATGAGGGGGTTTCACCCTCCCATAAAGCACCTGCCAATGTTCCTCAAATCAGGGGAAAAAGAAAAGAAAAAGGGGCAGTAGTGCCAACACCGACAATTGAGAGCTCACACAATGAGGGCATCTATGCAACTCGCCTCACTACGTCTGAAAGTGAGGGTCCCTCAGTTGATAGCTCTCTAGCTTCTACATCTGAGCTGGAAGATGACCAACTTCTCCAAGCTAGGAGAGAGGAGCTACGCTGCAAGGCAATACATGATCGAGCTTAGATGTCGGTACCTCCTACGCCTCCTCCACCTCCAGCTCATGTAATAGAGCAGGCTCCTCCACCAGTTTAGGCTACTCCACCCCAGTCACTGAACCCATTAAAAGTCGAGGGTTTGAGGACCATTATTGAAGAAAAGTGTTTGTCTACTGACGGTGTGGTACACCGGTACATATAGGTGTGGAACACCATAAAGTTCCACAAGTTTGAGCTCTGCATGAAGCCTTGAGGCCCTTATATTCCTACTTGGGTCCGGGAGTTCTACTCGAGATATAGGGAGCTGGTGCCGAAAGGAAAGAAGAAGACCAGTGCTTTTAAACCGATTGATCATGTGGTAGTACGGGGCCAGAAGGTGAAGTGCAGCAGCACCAAGATAAATAAGGTGTTGGGTCGTATGATGGACGTGATGCACTACTACATAGATCTAATCTATAAGAAAACCCTCGATGATTTGAAGTGTTGGTTGGCACCACAGATTTCGGACACCACGTCATAGTAGATTGAGGTTGGTGTTCCCATTGAGAAGAGGGACCTAAACGTGGCTACCATATACTAGTTCGGGTTTATTAGCAGCACCATTATGCCTTCGCAGAATAAATCCATACTTTAGCACCCAAAAGTTGCTTGTTTGGGCTACATCTTAGATAGGGACAGACTCAATTTGGGTCTACTCATCAAGGAAGAGATGGCCATGAGGGCCAAGAAGATTCACACCTCTCTCCCTTATCCTATTTTGATTACTAAGTTGTGCAGGCGGGCTCGCGTTCCGATTATTGCAAAGATGGATTGAAAGTGACTCCCACTTCCTCTACCGACATACCATGGATAGAGGCTGAGTATATGAGGGATGAGGTATATCAGAGGAGAAATGCACTGATAGATACGTTCCCGGTAGTTGAGGTTAAGATGTTGCTAACACAGGCAATACTTCCTGCTCAGGCCAGTGAGCCTACATGTACTGATAGTACCTCTACTTCTGCCCCTCCTAGTTCGTCAACTATTCCCCCTCCTACTACTGTTGCTGCTACTTCTTCCCGATCCCCTATCACCTAGGCAATGTTGTAAAAGATGGGCCATCTGACTCAGTTTGTTGAAGTGCGTGCCTCCTAGGTAGAGGTTGATATGCTTGGGTTGATTGAGCGGGCGATTTCTACTGCCTTGGACCTGATTAGGGCTGAGTTGAGAGAGCACAGGGGATTGATAGATGCCCACATATTTGCACTGGATACCTTTACTATGAGGGTAGAGGCTTGTGACCAGAGTTAGGCTGTTTCTGATGTTGTGACGTCCTTGAAGGCCAATATCGTTAGGCTAATGAAGGATGTGGATGAGCTGAAGTCCATCGACCTATCCATGATATTCGGTACAGTAGAGATCCCCGAGGTTCTGAGTGCAAATTTCCCAGCCAGTTTCAAGATTCCTCCGGCTACTACGACCGAAGATGTTGCTATGGATGAGATTGATGCCAAGTCTGACGGTGAGACTGATGAAGAGGAGTTGGGCACTCGTGATGCAGTTATGCATAAAGATTTGGAAGATCTTAAGGGGGATATGATCCTGTCATTTGTAGAGGCTCATTTTAGAGATAATTAATAATGGGTTCCAGTGGAGCAAAACATGCTGATGAGCCGGGCTCTGATGCCCTGACAGATGGAGTCACTGACATGCAGAGTTCACCCAGGATATATAGATATATATATATATGTTGTGTTTTGTCCATTGTGTTGGTCCCCTGTTTATAATGAAAATGTTGGTTTTGAACCAATTAAAAATAATTGCCACCTATTGATGTGTTTAAATGTGGGTATTCTCTTGCAATTTCGAGTGTCGGTGGTGAGCAATACCAATGACTTGAATAGTGCTCTCGATTGAACGATATGAGTGTACGATTCCAATAAAGCAAATTGAGTTACATAAGTCATAAGTGAACTCCTAGCATCTCAGTGTGACTAGCCGGTTATTGAAGTTGATCTCTTGTGATGATCATTGCAGGCTAGCTGAAAATTGTAGAGTCTTATTTGATGATTGTGTCGAATGCCATTTGTGGTGAGGTTTTCTTGTAATATGTGCTTGGTAATACCTAGAACTTGCCCCGTTAGTCTAATCGATTGATGTAAGCAAGCGATTGAAATGATCTTAGGCACAATTTGTTAAGAGTGACCCAATTGATCTTATACCTTTTTGTGACTACCTTGTTAGAGTGTGAACCTAGTTTGGAACCATTTGAGCCTATCCTTTTCTTTGGAACAAACTTGAACAACTTTGACCTCTTTGTCCCATCACCTATAACCTCCATGAAGTATTGGGTCGTTTGAATAGTGAACTTTGGCGAAAAGACTAAGTTGGGGGTGTGGTGAAAAAGAATGAAATTCAAGAAGCTTGAAAAATCTGCCTTTGAAGGATCATGTTGAAAAAAATACGGAACCCCTCCATGTAAAAAAAAAAAAATCTTAATTTTTTTTTTGAAAATATAAAAAGATTGAAAGAGAGAAGAGTATGAAATAAAGTTTGTTAAATGAGCAAAAGAAATGAGGTATCCAATGAGTCATGCTTAAATGAACATAGGGTGGATTGTGAACATCATATAGTGTGAAAGAGAAGGAGAAAAAGTGAAATGCAGGCCTTGAAAGACATTTGTGATGTTAAGTGAGCTGAAAATAATGTTGATTGGAAAATAAGGGCAAGCCTATGGGTAGAGTCATGCATGTATTTATCTTTGGGAGTGTGAGAGTCGTATTTGATTCCAAAATTAAACATTGTTGATGAGTTTTGTGTGAGCATGGAATCATTCTTGGTGTGAGGGAATTTGAATGTTTTTGTTGAGCTTGATCTTGCATTTGAAGCAAGCATTGTGAGCTTGAGTTCTACTTGATGGTGGTTAGTGAGAGTTTGAAACTTAGAGCGCACAATTAAGCATTGCAAGAGTAGTTTGAACCTGTTGTATGCATTCGTGTTAAGTCTTAAGCAGCACTGTTTGTAGACATCCTTATTGAACTGATTGATCTTGTATTTTACTTAGGAGCAAGAAAAAGTTTAAGTTTGGGGTGGTGATGAGTCTTCAATTTTGACTTATTCAGGGCTTGTTATTCATAGGATTTATGTCCTCGGTGCTTATTTAGTGATCTAAACTGATGTTTAAATGCTAATTTGAATATATAAAGATAAAAGAGCAAGGCAAGGACATTACTGGGTAAAAATGAGTGAAAAAGATGAAAAAGGCTGAAGACAATGGAAGTTGACCATCACCAAAGCCACTCGGTGACTCACCGAGTGGCACTTTAGCTTGCCAAGTGTTCCAGACTGCCAGCCCTATGGAGAAGCCAACTTGGCGATAAAATTGGACCTTTGGCGAACCGCCGAATGGATCGGAGACAAACAATTGGATCAGCTAAAGTTATAGGGTTTGAAGGATGAAGAGTTAAGGCAAAATGGTGATTGAGAAGAGTAATTGGCATATCACTGACTTGGTCGGCGATGCTTCACTAACCCTGCTGAGTGACCAGTAAGGCCAAAATCTAGAAACGTATAAATTGTTTTTGAAAAAAAGAAAAGTGTATCCTGCCATTGTTAGACTTGGAGCTTTCAATTGAAATACAATTTTTCTTAGTTTTTAGGAGTTTTCTAGTTGATTCAAGTGGATTTTGGATTTGAAGCTAAATTAGAGCACTGTAATGATTTGGAGATTACTACCCAGCTTATGGAGATTGTAGTTGTTATTAATTCCTTACTTTTTATGATGTGTGGCTAAAACCCCCATTCTTGGGGGTGTGATTATGTAATTAATTGTCTTAATTAGCTTATGGGTGTTATTAATTACTGATTCAATTGATATTTTGAATTGAGTTTGATTGATAATTGAGTTTTAACTCATGAATTGTAGTTGCAAATGAAGTTCTAGTCTAGTATTCTACGCTTGCTTGAGAAAGAAGTTTAGAATTAAGGTTATCAATAGATGATTGTAGTGATTGGATTGTTATGGGTTCAGCTCGAGAGAGTGAATCTTAATTTGATCCTACCCATCTAGCTCGAGAGAGAGTAGATAAATTGAGGTTTTGGGTTGTTTATAGTTTGATGCTTGTTGAGGTTCGAGAGAACTCACTTGATTCGTGGTAGTTGATCGAGAGATGGCTACTACATCTAAAGCCTAGCCTACCTACTAAAGTTCAACATTTTTTACTAATTAGCAGACACCCGTATAGAGAAACTGGCAATTAATCGATTCCATCCCTAAGTATCTCTTTCTACTTGATTACTCCCCTATTTTTGTAGCTGCTATTATCAAACTTAGACCCCCATTTGATACTTGTTGTCAACCCTTGCAATTTAATTTACTCGTTTCAATAATTTCTATTCCTAAAATCGATAAGAACACATTTATAAGTTCGTAACTAAATTCTCTACTGTATCACTCCCTGTGGGATCAACCACAACTCTTTTTTGGGTTTATACTAGATTGCAACAACCTACACTTATTATTGGAAGAAGTGTAATTGAGCGTTTATCCGAGAGAACAAGAATATTCAAGTTGAAGGCAGAGGTACTATTAGCATTATGACCAGCCAAGGTAATGCTAAGATTTTAGAAGATGTGGTGTTTGTTCCTAGTCTATCTCATAATATGCTTAGCATTGGACAACTAATGATTGGCAGATACTCAATTCCTTTTGATGAAGGTGTTTGCACTATTAAAAATAAGAAATCTGGGAAAATCATTGCTAAAGTTCCAATGTCTAATAATAAACTATTTCCTTTAGAAGTTTCAATGGTTGACGGGTGTACTATGGTAGCAAGTGGAGATAATGAAACTAGACTATGGAATTTTCTGTATGGACATTTAAATGTTAATGGATTAAAGTTATTGAGCCAAAAGAAAATGGTTTTAGGGTTGCCAAAAGTTGAGAATCTTGATTTTTGTGAAAGTTGTGTTTATGGAAAATAAAGTAAAAAGTGTTTTCCTGTAGGCAAGTGTTGGAGAGCTTCTATTTGTCTTGAGTTAGTACATGCTGATTTGTGCGGTCCTATGAGTGTTGAGTCCTTACAGGAAAGTCGATATTTTCTGCTTTTTACTGATGATTATAGTCTTCTGAGTTTGATATATTCCTTGAAATTTAAATCTGAAACTTTTGACAATTTCAAGAAATTTAAATCTTTTCTTGAGAAGCAAAGTGGATTATACTCAAAACTCTTCAGACAGATAGAGGTGGTGAATTTCTGTCAAAAGAATTCAGTTCCTTTTGTGAGGAAAATTGAATACACGGAGAACTCATTGCACCTTATACACTAGAGAAAAATGGTGTAGCAGAACGAAAGAACCACGCAGTTGTCGAGATGGGCAAAAACATGATGGAAGGTAGAGGTGTACTGAAATGTTTTTAGGCTGAAGCTGTTGCCACTGCTGTTTATTTGATGAATATTTCTCCCACTAAGGCAATGTTTAATCTAACACCATATGAAGCTTGGAGAGGTAACAAGACAAAGGTAAGCCACTTACGTGTCTTTGGTTGTTTAGCTTATGCCTTGATAAATTTGCAAGCTCGACGTAAACTTGCTGAAAAATGTGAAAAATGTATTTTGTTGGATATAGCACACAATACAAGGCTTATAAGCTATACAATCCAGTGAATGGCAAAATTATGGTCAATAGAAATGTTGTATTTAATGAAGATGCAAGTTGGAACTTTAATTTCGCAAATGAAAATTCAAACATTCAATCGTTTCTTTCTGACGATATTGTTGAACAAGAGTATGTAGCAAATTCCTTTTTGACTGGTCCATCGACTACCTCATCAATTACACCAGAAACTTCTCCAATATTGGAAAAACCTTTTGCTGAGCCAACTCCATTAAAAAGATCAACAAGAGATAGGAAACAAAATATTATATATGCTAACAATCGATCTTATACTTTTGCTTTACTTGTTTGAGATTATACTTTCTTTGAAGATGCTGAAAAAGAGGATATATGGTGCAAGAATCAGACATGGGACTTGGTAAATTTTCTAGAATGTAAGAAATCCATTGGGCTCAAATGGGTATTTAGAACCAAGTATCATGCAAATGGCATCATTCAAAAACACAAGGCAAGGCTCGTTGCAAAGGGTTATTCCCAACAACAAGGTATTGACTTCGATGAAACTTTTTCTAATGTTGCCCACTTTGAAACTATGAGAATTTCTTAGCCTTGACTGCTAAAATAAATTGTCCACTGTACCAATTTGATTTTAAATCCTCCTTTTTAAATGGTGATTTGGTAGAGGAAGTGTATGTATCAAAACATGAAGGTTTCATAATTAATGGCAAATAAGATAAGGTTTACAAGTTAAAAAAGGCACTTTGTTGCTTAAAACAAGTGTTTCGGGCATGGAACTTCAAAATTGATTCTTATTTACTAGAGAGTGTGTTTCAAAGGAGCAACAATGAGCCTACTCTTTACATAAAAAGAGGATGAATGAATGATTTTCTAGTTGTATATATTTATGTTGACGATATGATATATATGGGTTCGAGTGAGTCTATTGTCACTGAATTAAAGACTGCATGATAAAGAATTTTGAGATTCCTGAGTTGGGTTTGCTGCATTATTTTCTTTGTCTTGAGGGGAAACAGGGAGTTGATGACATATTTCTTTCACAAAGAAAATATGCAACAGATCTTTCGAAAAATTCAATATGGTAAATTACAATGTTCTTGCTACGCCAATGAACATTAATGAGAAGTTGTGTTGTGATGATGGTTCTGAAATAAAAAATGCGACTTATTTTAGAAGTGTGGTTGGTGGTTTGAACTACTTGTCTCATAGAAGACATACATTTCTTTTTGTGTTGGCGTCATATAGAGATTTATGCACAATCCAAGTAAACTTCACCTTGGAGCTACAAAGAAAGTATTGATATATATCGCAGGGACAACATATCATGGAATTTGGTATTCTAAGGTTACAAATTTAGCATTAACTGCTTTACTGATAGTGACTACACAGGCAACATTGATAATAGAAAGAGCACATCTGGTTTCTTGTTTCATCTTGGACTTGAAGCAATTTCATGAAGTTCAAAGAAGCAAGAAGTGGTGGCCTTATCAACTTCAGAGATTGAATACACTGCAGCAACTTCTACAACTTGTCAAGCAATTTGGATAAGGAGACTTGTGACTGATTTTAATCAGAAACCAACTGGTGCAACGGAGATTTTTTGTGACAATAGATTTGCTATTGCAATGTCAAAGAAGCCAACATTCCACAATAGAACAAATCACATAAATATTCTCTATCACTTTATTTGAAGTCTTGTTTCTACTGGAGAAATTCTTTTGACATCTTGTGAAACAAATGTGCAACCAACATACATCTTCACGAAGTCACTTTCACAAGCAAAGCACGAGTTCTACAGAGGTCAACTTGGAGTTTGCAGTTTTGAATCAAGGGGGAGTGTTGAAAAGTGATTCAAAAGAAACTTGACCAAGTCTTCGGGAGTTTGTTAGTTAGTTTCCTTTATCATAGAAAATTTAAATAATGTGGCAGATTAATAGCTAAGTAATAATTTGTGGGCTAGTGACCTAGATTTTAGTACTTTCATTTTTTGGTAAGCCGATTTATAGGTAGGTCTTGTTGATTTTATTAATTAATCAAAATTGAAGAAGTTTGCAGTAACTTTTTATCTATTTTGCTCTCATTTTGTTTATTTTTTTTGTTGATCATTTTTTTCTTTCAAACAGGTACGTGGGTCCACCAATGGATCGTCCTGGTTGGTCCTTACATAGCCTCTGTAGGTCCAATTGAAACTTCTTAAAATCCCACTAAGTCTGAGACTCACCTACGAGACCTAACTATGGCTCATGCATTGGGCAATGGACCGTCCTGGTAAACCATAGGAAAGTACTGGAACTTTGACATTCTTGGAAAATATGGACCGGCCATTGACAGAGCTACCTACTGGTCGTGTGTTAGTCCACGGACCGTTGATGGCTCCATTGGTTCTGGCAATAGATCCTAGAAAAGATGCAATTTCGTATCTTTTTGAATATCAGCTGTTACATTATCTTGCCCTTGGGAACATTCGTCCTCAAATGAAGTCTAAACAAATTGTGTTTGGAGGAAAGAGTTGTAGTCCCTATCAACTGAGTACTAGAAACTGATATCTAACTAAACTGATTTCCATGAATCATGCAAATATATTGAAATGCAATGATAACTGAATGAAAGAGATACTGAGAATGAATGTTCACAAGATTAGCTGAAAGACTAGCGAGGAACTATTACCTCAAGTTGAAACTGAATCGAAAGGAAAGAGGTGAGGATACTCGGCCATCATGACTACTTTTGCTTCCCATGTATCTCCCTCTATGGATAGACTTCTCCACAAAACCTTTGATGAAGTGAGTTCCTTATTTCTCAACCTACACACCTGACGGTCAAGAATTTCAACTAGAATATCCTCATAGGTGAGGTTATCCTTCACAACCACACTCTCTAAAGGTACTATCGATGTCGGATCACCCACACACTTCTTCAACAAGGAAATGTGAAAAATAGGATGTACCGCTACTACTTCTACTGGAAATTCTAATAAATAAGCCACATTACCACGCCTTTTCAGGATTCTATAAGGACCTATGATGTTTAAGGACATAATCAACTGAAACTAGTTCGGTTCAAGTGCCATACGATTGGGTGTAGTGATATAACCCAACCAAGGGTTGGGATCGTTCCCACATGGAGTGGTTTTGAGAATTAATAGGAAAAAAAAATTTAGTTCTAATTATTCATCGCTAAAAACATTTTCGAATAAAAACATACTAAATCAAATGGGGTGATGCAAGCGTCAATTTTCAATGGGGGGTTTGTATTGATTAACAACTAAAAAAAAGCAAAAATGTAAGAAAACGAGATATGGAGATGGAATTGTTGGGATGTGATATGAATACGGGATAGACTAGACTATCGGGTACATGCTTTTGATAGTAAATTCGTTGAGTATTTGTGACTAGGCTAGACTATACTAGGGTAAATTCTCTCTCAAGCAACTTACCCCGAATCAACTCGATTTCTCTCGAACACTAAGTTGCCACATTAAGCATGACCTCCGCCTTAGCCCATTCACTCTCTCAAGCTGAATGTGTGGGACAAGGACTAGGATTCACTCTCTCGAGTTGAACTCATGTCGACCCAATACCACTGGCTATCAATTTAGTAGTCTTAGGTTTACGACCTCTCTCTCGAGCAAGCCAAAAACACTAAGATGAAATCGTATTTCCAACTACAATTCCATTAAGATCATACACAACTACTAAACAAAATCACATTTAAACAACAAATAAACCATCAACAAGCAAGACCCAAAAGATAATCTAACCCATATTCACGAAATCACACCCCAAGAATTGGGGTTTTAGCTAGACATGTAAAAGAGATAAAAATCAATACCATTATTATTTTCCAGCAACTGGGTATAAAGAATTAAGTCTTAAAACACGTCAAGAGTGAAGAATCTTGGTGACCGACATCTAATTTCTTGGAGTTGAAACCCATTGAATCTTCAAGGTCTTAGAACAAAGTCTTCAAAACCCTCTAAAACTTGAAACTGAAAATATTCTAAATCTGAATAATAACTATCTATGACTTGATTTCTTTTTTGATACTAAGCTAACAATTTCAACAAGTATTTATAGTGTTTGTAAATTTGTGCTGCAGCAGATCACTCGATGCAGTTAGTCGGGATCGCCGATACATTCAGTGATCCGCCGTTTGGTCGATTTCATCGCCTTCTTGCTTTAGCCTTCAGCCTCTTCATGCTTTGAGTCATTGGGCGATATGGTACTGCTTCGCGGAACTACTCGGCGACACGCCGACTGCTCTATTTCATTCCCAACATGATTTTTCCCTTCAGGGCTCAGCACACTGGAACAAAAGGCAATCTCCAGGACAATCAACGACTCGCCAACTGGGCTCGGCGATCCTTTGGTCTTCATTTCTTCGTTCTTTTTAGCCTCTTTGTTCCTTCTTGCCAAGTAGTGTCCATGCTTTGCCTCAAACTCCAAATACCTGAAAATTAAGGATTTTCATCACATATTGAGACAAAATATGCATTTGAAGGCACCAATTCTATCAAAATATAGCCCTAAATGAGTCCAATTTGTGGACTCATCAATCTACATACCTGGGACTAGCTTCTCTTTCTTGCAAAATCTCATCACCTCTTTCATGGGTGGCACTTTCAAGAAAACCCAATCATCTATTTCAAACTCTAAGTCCCTTTTGCTTACATTTGTATTCGACTTCTAATGACTCTGAGCTGTCTTTAATCTATCTCTAATGAGCTAAACTTTCACCATAGCCTCAAGAACCGAGTCTGGCCCAATCAAGGTTGCTTCACTTACTTCGAACCAACCAACCAGGGAACTGTATCTACGCCCATTTAATTCCTCATAAGGGGTTATTTTAATACTGGAATGGAAGTTGTTATTATAGAAGAACTCTATGAGAAGTAGGTGATCATCCCAACAACCTTTGAAATCAATCACGCAAGTTCTCAACATGTTCTCTAAGTTCTGAAAGACACGCTCAGCTTGACCATCCGTCTATGGATGAAATATTGTACTGAGATTTACTTGAGTACCAAGACCTTTCTAAAATGATTTCCAGAAATGGGAGGTAAATTGAGGACCTCTATATGAGATAATAGACAAAGGAACCCCATGCAATCTGACTATCTCGCTAATGTAGTGTTTGGCATAGTCCTGCGCTGAATCTGTAGTCTTGACAACCAAGAAGTGAGCTGACTTAGTGACCCTGTCCACTATCACCCAAATTGAGTAATGTTGTCTGTGAGCACGAGGTAACTCCATAATAGAATCCTTGTTTATCACTTTCCATTTCCACAAAAGAATGCTAATATCTTGAGTCACACTGATGTTCTACCTTAACCTGTTCATAGTTAGGACACTTAGCCAGAAATTCATCTATCTCTTTCTTCATGCCGTTACACCAAAAGACATCTTGTGGATCACGGTACATCTTAGTGGCACCTGGATAAATAGAATATATGGAATTATGGGTTTCTATAAGGATCTGCTTCCTCAACTCACCCACATTAAGAACACATAAGCGACCCTGGTAACGAAGCACACCATCTCCCCTATGGGAGAAAACCTCAACTCTCTATTGATGAACTGCACCTTTCAACTAAAGTAATATAGGATCACTATCTTGTTTTTCCTTAACCTCAGCTACTAATGAAGATTCTAACCCATTTTTAACTATCACACCACCATATGAGGTGTCCATAAGGCAATCTCCTAAGCGACAAGCTGGTGAACATATTTTGCTAATTCTTTCTTCTATTCCTCAACATGTGCCACACTACCCATGGATATTCTGCTGAGGGTGTCAGTTACTACATTGGCCTTACCTGAATGATAGAGTACATTCATGTCATAGTCCTTGAGGAATTCAAGCCATCTCCTCTGAAGAAGATTCAACTCTTTTAGGGTGAACACATACTGGAGACTCTTATGATTTGTGAACAAATCAACATGAACACCATACAAGTACTATCTCCAAATCTTTAGGAAAAACACTACGGATGCAATCTTGAGGTCATGAGTTGGGTAGTTCTTCTGGTGGACCTTAAGTTGTCTAGAAGCATAAGCTATGACATTACCTTGCTGCATCAATACACAACCTAGCATAGCAAATTTGGTAGAGTCAAGACAAGAGCAGTAGTCAACTTGGTCTTTAGTTCTGAGAAACTTTTCTCACACTCACCTGACCACTGAAACTTGACCTTTTTCTGAGTTCACTTGGTCAATGGGGGAAGCTGTGGATGAAAATACTTCAACAAACCTCCAGTAGTAAATGGCTAAAACCAAGAAACTTCTAATATCAGTCAAAGAGGTAGGTCTAGGCCAGTGTTGTACTTCCTCAATTTTTAGAGAATTCTCTCGGATTCCTTCGCTACATATTACATGACTGATGAGTCCAAGAGTTGGACTCATTTAGGGTTTTATTTATATAGGTTTGGTGTCCTCAAATGCAAGCCTAGTGATTTCCAAGTCCACTTGGCGAGTAACCGAATGGCTACTTGACTGCCTAAAGTTCCACTGTGCCAAGCCCTGAAGGAAAGAACCAAGTTGGCGAGAGAAAAGAGCAGTCGGTGGATTGCCGAGTGGTTCCGCGATGCAGTGTTGGATCGCCCAAAGTTACAGACCTCGAAGATGCTAAAGCCCAAGGCAGAAAGGCGATGGAAATGACCAAAAGGCGAATCGCCGAGTGATTCGGCGATCCCAACTTACTTCGCCAAGTGACTCTTTGCAGCAAATTTTTGGCGACTATAATACATTTTTGAACATTTAGTTTTAGTATCTAATATCATAATATCTGAATTATAGCGGATATTCTAAGAACTGAGACAGTATTCTCTAATTTTTCCTAAGTTTTGAAGAATTGAAAATTTTCATTTCTAAGAACTAAAACAGTTATCTTCAAATTTGAACATTTTAAGGACGAAATCAATCTTACCCAGTTGATGTAAACTCAATTTGGTAACGATTTTTATATTTTTATAATGTCTAGCTAAAACCCCAATTCTTGGGGTGTGATTTTGTGATCATGGGCTAATTTAGTTTATGGGTATTGCTAATTGTTAGTTTAAATGCTATTTAGAAGTGAGTTCAATCATTAATTGTGGTTTAATTTAAGAATTGTAGTTGCAAATGCAATTCTACCCTTGTGTTTTTGGCTTGATAGTGAGAGAGGTTTTAAAACTAAGATTATTGATTGATGCTCTGTGGGTATTGGGTTGACATGGGCTAAGCTCAAGATAGTGAATCCTAAACCTAATTCCACATATTTAGTGAGAGAGAGTAAATGGACTAAGGTGTGGGTTGTTCTTATTTTGATTGCTTCTTGATGTTCGAGAGAAGTTGACTTGATTCAGGGTGAATTGTTCGAGAGAAAGTTTACCTCCTCTATAGTCTAGCTTACTCACTAATATTTAGCCATTTTCTAGTAGTTACAATTTCCCATTTGTCTATATTAGCCTATAATAGAATCACATCCCAAGAACGAGTCTCATTATTGTTATTTCGTATTGTTTGCCAATGTTCATAGTTGATAATTTTAAACCAAAACCCCCTATTTGACATTCATGTCACCACCTGATTTTAATAATGTCTTTATTCAATAATTTATATTCCTATGACTGATCTGACCATGTTCACACTTTACTATTGAATCTCAAACACGTACCGCTCCTTGTGTGATTCGACCCAAACTCATTTAGTTAAGTTATATACTAATTAACGATCATTGATGCTTAGAATTGGATGAATTTTCTTTGAAACGTTATTAATCAAAATGGCACCGCTATCGGAGAGTGGTGTTGTTTGGGAATCTTTTGGTGAAGTTGATTTTTTTGCTTGTTAGTCATAGTTGAATCTACTTACTTTGAGTTTTGGTTTGTATGTTGCTTTTTTAGAATAGAAAAAAGGAGCATGTAGCAACGGTAACCAAGTGGACCACCCTCCATCAAAAATGATTATTCTTAGGGATAACATCCTAAAGTTTAGGCAATTGGAGGGTGAGTCCATCCATGGGTTGTGGCTGAGATTTAAGAGAATATTGTTGCAATGCCAAACTCATGGAATCTATGATAAAATGCTATTGGACTGTTTCTATAGAGGTCTTGGTAATGAGAACAGAGGAGTGGCTGACCAACTTTCTCTGGGTGGTCTCATACGGCTACCCTATGCAATAATAACCCAACTCCTTGATCACATGACTAAGACGAACGAGGAGACAGAGAAGGATCAGGTCTTGGCCACAATGTTGACTCAACTGGATCTCTTGGCCAGAAAGATCGTGGAATTGAAACTACCGTATCAAAAGAAAGATAGGTGCATTCCCCCTCATTAGCATAGAAAGTCCAAGGATTGTGAGGGTGGACAAGTAGAAAAGATACGCTCACCCATTCTCCACAAAGTCGAAGAGCATGACAGTGTTAAAACAGATATAAGAGAATGTTTGAATGCTGAATCAGATGACTGCTTCCCATTCCATATCTATTCAGCTACTTGAGACTCAAATGGGGTGTATGTTGTCTCGTCTCTACCCCAAACAAAAAGGGGAACTGCCTAGTGACACTAGGGCAAACCCCATGAATCAAGGTTAAGTGGGGACTTGAGTCATGCCACGATGTTAACTAAGGCGCTTCTTGGGAGGCAACCCAAGTTTTTATTGCTCTACTTTGTTTTTATAATAACGTGTGTTGATTGTACATGTTAAAGTGTGGAATGTGTTGAAATATGCAGTTTGGCGAGCCAAAATTCCAGTCGACGACTCACCAAAGAGGTCGGCGAGCCTGACTTGGACCGCCGTTGGACTCAAGAAATTATGAAGTTGGAGTTTGTAAAACTCGATCGACCCATGGACAAGTTGGCGAACCACCGAACAGGTCAGCTAGCCCGACTTTGTCCGCCGTTTGGACCCCCAAGTCAACTGGAGGTCCTGTAAAACTTGGTGAGGTAGGTAACCACTCAGCGTGTCGCAGAGTGGTTCAGCGAGGTCGACTAATAACGTCGAAAGGGCACAAACTGAACGGTTTTAAAAGGGCAAAGGTTTAAAGTTCAAACTGTTTCATTCCCACACTTTTTATCTTCATACAATCACAACCGCACTATAGTTTTCGATATTTTTGCACTTTGACCGCTTTCTAGTCGTTGAATCTGTGTTCGTAGTTGGATACTTTTCTGCCTAGCTTTACAAATTCTCATATTCGGCATTTAAGGTTGGTTTTCCGAACCCCAAACTCGTATTTATCTATTAAACTCATTGGCAATTGTTTTGTTCCTACTGATGTGTGTTGGGCCTCTCTGAAATCGTAAAAGTGTGCTTGTGTGTCTATTTTCATTTCGATATTGTTCCTTGATTGACTAAATTGTTAATTTCCCAAGTTCTGTGCCTTGAAATTGATCATAAATTGTTGGGTTGTACTTAATTGTTGTTTGGTCTGGTTGGGTAAAGTCTGAGTTTCCCAAATTGTGCTAAATGACGTGCTTTGCCCAATGATGGACCGTTTGATGTCATTCTTAAGGGCTAAAGTCGTCAAATGAGCAATTTTGGCCAAACCGGGGGAAGTTCGAATACCCCGGTGGCATGGATCTTATGGGTCTGGGTTTAATTCAATTAGTGTATGGCTTTATTTTGTTTTCGGGGGCTGCGGGGTTGATTTTGAAGTTGGGGTTGAAAATGGCACGTTGGGCAGTTTGGCGAGCTGGGTCGAGCTTGCCGAACCACTAAACGGTTCCCAAAAGTCCCCTAGATTGCCTTTAATTTCATGCTTTTGTTGAGTGAAATTTTGTACCTTTCGATGAGAAGCTGAACTCGGCGACTCGTCGAATGTCTTCTTTGATCCCCATTTCTTCACCGCTAACCCCTAAAATATACTGTAATTTTCGGCGACTAATCCATGCTCGCTGAATAATGTTGGTGATTCGCCAGAAGGCTTTTCCTATCACCGATAGGATATTTTTCATGAAATTTTTTGAGCCAATCCTTTCGGCGAGGCCTATTTAGCTGGCCAAAGTTATTCGGCGATTTACCGATCAGTTCGGCTAGTCTGTCTGCGATATGATATCTGCATTTTTCTAGAATCGTTGCTAACATTTTCCGATGTATGTTGTATATATAGCTAGACCAAAAGTGGAAGGTAGAGACATACAGCCCCGTAGAAGGTGAAGGGAATCACAATAAATGAGGATGTAGCTGCATCTAGGGCAAAGGCAACCAAACTTCCTACCACAGGTGGGAAGGGCAAAGGGAAAGGCAAGGCACCTGCTCCTGCATTACCGGAGGTCAGCTCTGATAGTGGCGGAATCTATGCCACTCACCTCACCACTTCTGAGAGTGCTGCTGAGCACTAGGATCCTCAGGCTACCACTTCTAAGCCTGAGGATGATGAGGTACTAATGGCCCGAAGTGCTGAACTGCACTCCAAGAGGATGCATGATCTGTCTAGGATCAGGGTGCCAGGGACTCATACCTCTCCTCCCTCTCCAGACTAGGTTGTGTTCCCTGCACCACCTGCACATGGTTCTCCTCCCCGGTCTATGAATAGACTGAAGACTGAGGGATTGCGGACCATCATTGAGCAGAAGAGGTTGTCTACTGATGGTGTGATAGACAGGTACCTCGAGATCTGCAGCTTCTTGAAGTCCCACAAGTTCAAGATATTCACTAGACCCCGTGGCCCTTATATTCTAAACTAGGTCCGAGAATTCTACACCGCCTACGGAGCGATAATGCCACAAAGGAAGAAGCAGGCCGCTAAATTCCAGTCGGTTAATTATATGGTTGTCAGGGGCAAGAAAGTGTATTGTGTAAAGTACTACCATAAATGTTGTATTAGAACACACTGACAACATTGCAGATGACCACCAGTACAAGATCAAGACTAAGTCCTCGGAGAATATGAAAAACTGATTAGCTCCTCTCATATCTGATGGTACTCCTAGGTGGATCAAAGTTGTAATGCAATTTTGAAAAGAAAGACCTCAACGTGGCAGCAACGTACTGGTTTGGCTTCATCAGTAGCACCATTATGCCATCACAGAACGAGTCCATCCTCCACCATACAAAGGAGGTTGGTCTAGGATCAATCATTGCAAGGAAGCGCATAAATTTGGGCATGATCATTGAACAGGAGATGGACATGAAGGCCAAGCAGCGCCAAACCTCTCTTCCTTTTTTTATGTTGATCACTAAGTTGTGAAGACGAGCTCGAGTGTCTCGGGATGAGAAGAAGGATATGGAAGTGATTCCCACATCTTCTACCGATATCTGGCGCATTGAGGTGGAGTAATTGAAGGATGAGGCGGAGAAGAAGAAGGCAGCCCTGGTGAATTCCTCCCCGATTGTTGACACTGATACATTACCTTCAATGGTAGTATTTCTTACTCCAGCCCATAGGCCTTCAAGTATATATAGTGCTATTCTTTCTGTGACTCCCAGTTCTTCTACAACTCCCCTGCCTCCTATGTCTACTGTTGTTGTTGCTTCCACTTCCAGTCATCCAGGCCGCGATTCTATGAATGGGGGATCTCTCCCACTCTATCGAGAGGCGTGTCTCCAGGCTTGAGGCCACTATATCTGGGATGATTTAGAGGGCCCTCACTACTGCTGTGATACCTCTTAGTGTGTCCATTGATGCCATTGCGACAAAGATAGCGGTATGTGAGCGAGGCCAAGGGGCCACTGAGGAGGTGCCAGTTCGAAAGGCCGCTATTGCTGAGTTAAGAAAGGACGTGGATCAGTTGAAGTCCACAGGTATGTCCTTTATTTTTGGGACTGTGGAGATCCCCAACATTCCAGCAGATATGGATGTGCCTCCGGCTACCACCGGATATGAGTTGTGAGTTGAGGAGATAGCTGCTACTGATTTCGAGGCTGAGACTGATGAGGAGTAACTTAGTGTTGATGAGGAGGCTATTTATGAGGGCCTTACAGAAGTTGAGGAGGCGATGGTAGATTTAGTCGTGCTGTTCTCATTAGTAGACACACCTATGGTTGATCCTAGTGGAGCCACTAGTGCTGAGGTTGCACCGAGAACTGATGCCTCGATAGATGGTGCGACTGTGTAGAAAGGACTTATTTTTTACCTCCCTCTCTGTCTGTTCTATTGACTTTTTACTATTTTGTTGCATTAGAGGACAACTGCATTTTTATTTGTGGTGGGGAGAGGTATTACCATACCTACCTCTTGTGATTACCATTTTTGTATATATATTGGGTTTTTTTGCTGAAAAATATGTTTTGATACTGTTTTGTGGATGTTTGAGCTTATGGCTCCTTGTTTTGAATACAAATGGTTTTTGACGGATCCTTCTTTTTTGATGGACCCTTCTAAAAAATTTGCCACCTCTTGTGTGTGATTGTGGCTATTCTTGTGCAAATTTGAGTATTAGTCATGATCAATTTTGATGACTTGAATAGTGCTCTGAATTGAACAAAAATGAATGTGTGGCTATGATGAGGCCAAATAAAGTTGCACAGACAATGTGTGAACTTTGTGCATCTCGTTGTAACTAGCCGATTATCGAATGAGTCTCTTGTGATGAACATTTAAAACTAGCCAAAGTGTGGAGTCTTGTTTGGTATTGGTGCCAATGCCTTGTGTGATGAGCTTACCGCGAACCTTGCATGTTGACATCTAGAAATTTCCCTGTTGGTCCGGTTGACTATGTGATGCAAGCTCTTGAAATGATCTTAGGCAACAATTTTGAAGAGTGAAACAATTTGGCAATATACATCTTTTGTGACCAACCTTGCGAGTGTGTGAACTTTGCTTGAACACCCTTTGAACCTTATCATTTTCTTGGAAGAAACTTGATGAAATTATAACTCCTCTTTATCTATTCACCCATAATCCTCATGAAGTGTGGTTTGTTTGAATAGCCACCTTAAGCCAAGAGCCTAAGTTGGGGGTGTGGTGAAAAGAGAGGGTAAATCAAGAAATTCAAAGAAATCCCCCTTGATCCATGGACTTGAAAAAGATGGAACCCCTCTATACAAAAAAAAGGAATAAGAACGAAAAGGTTGTTAAATAAAGTTGTGAAAGTTGCAAAAGAAATGGGGTGTCCGGTATTTCATGAGAAGTGAATAATGGGGTGAATTTTGAGCATGAATGAAAATGTTGAAGAAAAGGGAAGAAAGTGATGCTCATACCACATTTCATGAGGATAGTAGCCAGTGAGCCTAAAATGACCATACCTTTACACTCGGCCCCGTTACAAGCCTTGAAAAGACCTTTTTGATCTTGAGTGAGTTGAAGCGAATGCTGATTGGAATATAAGGGCAAACTTATGGGTGAAGTCATGTATGTGTTCATCTTTGTGAGTGTGAGAGTTGTATGTGATTCCGAAGCAATAAAGTGTTGAAAAATTAAGTGTGAATATGGAATCATCTTTGTTGTGAGAGCATTTGAGCACCTTTGTTGAGCTTGAACTTGCATTTGAAGCAAGTTTTGTGAACTTGAGAATCTTTGATAATGGTGAGTCACAACTTCAATCTTTGAGTGCGCAATTGGTCCTTGCACGAGTAAGTTGATTCTTATTGTGTGCATTCATGATTGAGTCTTGTGTAGCACTATTTGAGACATCCTTTTTGAACTGCTGAACTTGAGTTTACTTGAGGACAAGCAAAAGTTTAAGTTAAGGATCTTGATGAGTCCGAGATTTGGACTCATTTAGGGCTTTATTTATATAGGTTTATTGTCCTCAAATGCTTATTTTGTGCCAATAACTGATGTAAGACCTTTGATTTCCAAGTATATGAATTGAGGAACAAATCAAGGACACTAATTTGCAAAAAGGAACAAAACGTGCTGAAAGAATGAAGAAAGGCTAGCCTGGTGATCACCAAGTCCACTTGGCGAGTCGCCGAATGACTACTTGACCGCCTAAAGTTCTAGTGAGCCAAGCCCTGAAGAAAAGAACCAAGTTGGCGAGAAAAAGGAGCAGTCGGTGGATTGCCAAGTGGTTTCACGATGCAGTGTTGGATCACCTAAAGTTACACACCTTGAAGATGCTGAAGGCCAAGGCAAAAGCGTGATGGAAATGACCAAAGGGCGGATCGCCGAATGATTCGGCGAACCCGACTTACTTCACCGAGTGACTTTTCGTAGAACATTTTTGGCGACTATAAATATATTTTTGAAAATTTAGTTTTTGTATCTAATATCATAATATCTAAATTGTAGCTGATTTTCTAAGAACTAAGAGAGTTCCCTGACTGGAAACTGCCGAAATGGCATGAAGGGCGCCTTCACGGATCGTCATCATCACCACGGCCCGTCAAAAGGGGTCGGGAAGAATTTTCAGCCTAACAGTCCTTCATTATTTCGGGCATATCGTTTTACTCCGAGATGGGAATTGGGCAAACTTGGTGATTTGGAAAGAGGACTTAGAGACCTTTAATTGGATAGGTAATGGCCCGCCTAATTCGTTGTGCGCTAAGAGATATCCTCATTTGAAGTTGACCCCAAACTCTAAGTCTAGTGAAAAGCCCTTCAGGTGAGGCTCCACGAGCCGTGGTGCCTCTCTTGGCCATGATACAGTATCTAGGCAACCTTTCCCTTAACCCCTAAAAATCTAACTTATCACCACGACCCTTCCCACAGCACATGGTGGCCTTCACGAGCCTTCTAGTGGCTCGTGGGGAGGGTCTCCTATTGGGCAGATTCTAGGGACTCACTGCCTAGCCTCCACGCTCCTCACCACGTCCTGTGGTCCCAACCACGAGGCTTTATGGTGGTCATGGGAGGTGAGGCAGCCTTGGTAGCTACGGCCTAAGGCCTACGGGCACCACCACAACTTGTGGTTCCCTTCACGACTCATGTGACCTTCTTCGAGGGTGCCAAGGCTAACTCCTAGGTTTTCAACCTCTCCCTTGGGCCCTTGATTAGGATACTAGGTTCCAAGGTATTACAGCATGAGGAATCACCAATATTTGAACCTCAAGATCAACGGTTAGCCACGAAACAAACCTTGACCGTCGGACAACAATGTAGGCAAAAGTATGCGTTAGTACAAGAATGCACTAAGTATGATAACTATGCATACAAACATTTAAAACATTGTAAAAGGGACATTTCATTTCAAATCATGCAATTTACAGAGTTTAGACATCATCATAGAGATAGTTGGAAAATATAAGTCATAACCATCATACTCAATGCAAGCTAGCATCATCCTTAAACCTTTGAACTCATATGCCATACTTCATGTAGTAACCTTAGTTCATTATTCATGTTCTTGTTGTAAGAGATAGCCTTAACCGACATGAGACCATGTGAGCTTTAACATGATCACTTGGTGTTACCCACACTGAAAAGGATTGTCCTACTTGCCTAAGGTAGAACCATGGTTCGTTAGCTTAGGTGAATCCACTAGTTAAATATCCTACGGGGGCACGCAATTTATGGGATACGAAGATTGCTACTAAAAACCCGGACTCGACTGACGTAGAAGGTTTCCATCTCATAAGACATACATGGGAAGCCCGGATTCAACTGACATAAAAGACTTCCATCTCATTCTAATATCCACTCGGTGCTAAGCATAAATCCCACTGAGTAATTATTAAGTCTTAACTCATGTCTAATGGAAGGATGTCCTTAACAAACAATGCAAGTTAGTTTATTAGGATAGCTCATTAGATCATGTATGACAAAACCTTTCACCGTCCATGTCTATATGTACATCATAGATTCAAGAAAGCCTTTCAACCCTAGAATCTTCATTATAAAGGAAAACCTTTCACATCATGTTCATTATGTGTTCATGAGAATGTCCTTTTAATCATCACAACAACATTAGCATAATCATTGACACTTTACTCTAAAAGTGTCTTCAATACATTTACCTAGATTTCATTGAAACAAGCATAATATCATACTTTGTTCTTTCAAGGTTAAAAACCTACTTTCAATCAACACATCTAGAATTCAAGCATTATACATGGATTTCATGATAATTCATGTGATTCTATCACCTCATGCATCAATTCATCAAATTAGCCTTTCATTAACAAAGACCCACATCATAAGATCAAAATTGAGAAATATGGGACATGGGTTCTTAGGGATACATCATAAAACCCATAGGAAATCATCAATTCATGCTTATAATAACATAATTAAACCATTAGAACCAAGTTTGAAAGGAACCCATGACTATTGAATCAAACCCTAATAATGGGGGATTTCTATTTTGCTTTCAAAATTGGATTTTGAAGGAACTCCATGGATGAAAGAAGTCATACCTTAACAACAAAGCCCAATGCTAAGCTTCAATGGAGGAATTGAACCTTGTCCTTGATCCTAGTGGAACTTCCTTCTTCTTCTAGTTTCTAGAGAGAAAAATATTTGACAGGAGAGCTTTTGGGGATTTAATTTGGGTTTTGGGAAATAATGACTTGAATGGTGAGTTTTAGAGTTAAACAGACTTATATAGTGGTCCTAGACTTAGGCAAAATGACCTCACTTTAATTGGATTAAAACCGGAAAAGACCAATTAACCCTACATTTTTAGTGGCCTGCCCAGGGACCACGTGAGGTCCCACGAGCCGTGGTCCCCATGGTGGACCTTGAGGCAGTGGCTAGGCAGGTGTGCCCTTAGCCCCACAAATATAAGGCACCTTCACGGAGGGCTCCATGAGCCATGGTGCCAACCACGAGCCGTGATCCCTCTCGTGGGCCTTGAGGCAGTGGCTAAGCCACCCTCTCCTAAACCCTTACACACCCAACTGCCCTCCATGAGTCGTGGTCTTCACCACAAGTTGTGAAGTGTCTCGTGAAGAGGGGGCTGTTTTGGGCAGCTTGGGGAGGCTACTGCCTAGCCTACCACGAGCCACACCAAGCACCATGGTCTTTACCACGAGTTGTGGTGGTGGTCTTGGTTGCTTGGGCAGTGTCTATGTGAGAGTGAACTGCCCTAGTCCTCTCCCTTGGCACTTTCCCACTTCCATGACCCTAACCCTCATGTTTAGATCTACTTTAGTTTACTAGTTGTCGGGGTGTTACAATATCTCCCCCTTGGGAACATTCTTCCTCAAATGACGTTCTAGACACCTTATGGAAGTAAAGCCTCAAGACTAGCAGCCCATCATGGATGTAACATCATAACAATTCACAAAACGAAGGAGAAAACATCACTCCATACAAAACACATTCAATGCATCACAAGGAAGTAGGTACTACATCTAACAATCCATTATGCATGTAACATTTCCACATTTCTCATGTTCTAGGACGAATTACCTTCTCAAAGCTCAAAAGCATGCTCAACACAATCTCATGGAGCCAATATGAAATTTACTCTCAAAAAGCATACTAAAGCAAGTTCAACAATTCATCTCATGAAGCGTATAGGCAATTCATACTTAATGCACAATAACATGAGGAAAATCAATCATATAACTCATTTTCATTTGTAAACATAAACTTTCATAAGCATGCATAACATAAGGAGATCATGGGTCACACAAAACACACATGACTCCAAACATAGAACAAACCAAGAGGAACTCATTACCTCAAGGTAGAGTAGACGTAGAAGGAAAGATATGAGGATATTGATACGTCATATTGTCCTTGGCCTCCCAAGTAGCACCCTCAACTAAATGATTCCTCCACAACACTCTTACGGAAGCAACTTCCTTAATCCTTTAACTTATTAAACTACCGGTCTAAAATCTCAACCGAAACTTCCTCATAAGAGATACTTTCATCAACTCCCAACCCTTCTAGGGGAATTATGGATGTTGGATGTCCAACACACTTCTTAAGCATAGAGACATGGAATACAGGATGTACCAATGCCAACTCATTTGGAAAATCTAACTCATAGGCAACCTTACCAACATGCCTCAAAATTTTATATGCGCCTACATACCGGGGACTAAGATTCCATTTCTTACCAAACCTCATTACCCCATTCATAGGCAAGATTTTGTCACGACCCAGGGATACCCCCTAGATGTAACAAGGCACATAGATCCCTAAAATGGCACCATGTAAGACACTTAGCATATCATAACATAAAGCATTAGAACAATAACAGTAATAACGCATTTCAAGTCCAATCTGTTCATAAAGTAAAGCGAAAGTCTAGACTTGTCTCAATATAGCAATCTATTACAATACTTGGTCATAGCCCATATAACATAATCCAAAAAGAAAAATACAAGAAAAGAACTACAAAGATAATATCCGTCCTCGAATCATGAGGACTCACCAACAAGATAGGAGAATAAGAAAATCTAAGTTTTCGCCACAATGATGACCACCTTGAGAACTGGACCCTACATTTGGGGAAAATGTACGAAAAGCATGGGTTAGTACAAAAAGCATGGGTTAGTTGAATGCACTAAGTATGATAACCATGCATAAAAACATTGAAAACATGCTAAAAGGGACATTTTAGTTGAATGAATGCAATTTACTATGTTAAAACATCATTTTGAAGATAGTGGAAAAGCATAAGTCAAAAGCATATTCATCATAACATAAGAGGAACATATCATAAATACCCTCAAAGCATACTTGTGCAATGCATGAATAAGACCCCATAATCTCACCCATACTAAGTAAAGCTTCTTGAGTAACTATAGTTCATAGTTCTTATCCTTGCTCATACTTATCATAGTGGGGAATAAACCTTAACTGACATAGACCATGTGAACTTACCACGGAATCCGATGTCTACCCCACATCGAAAAGTGGTTGTTCTATTTGCCTAAGGTAGTACCATACTCTTAGCTTAGGTGGATCCACTAGCTAAATAACCTATGAGGGCACATAGTTTATGAGATAAGGAGATTGCTACTAGAAACCCGCGCTCAACTAAGGTATAAGGTGTCCATCTCATGAGATACATACTTTGGGAACCCGGACTCAACTAAGGTAGAAGGAACCCATTTGGAAAGCCGGACTCAACTATTGTAAAAGCTTTCATTGGGAAGCCGGACTCAACTAGTGTAAAAGCTTCCATCTCATATTCATATCCACTCGGTGCTAAGCATTATTTCCCACGGATTACATATTAAGTCTTGACTTAAGTTCATTTTCATGGAAGAATGTCTTGACACTCAATCCAGCATAATTCATACTATAGCTCATAGATCCAATAGGTGAGAATAGACTTTCAACCTTAGAATCATCATATTGTGAGAAAACCTTTCACATCATATCATATTCAAACATAGGTGTGTGTATGAGGATAACCTTTCAACAACACAACAACTAGATCATAATCATGCATAATTCTCATACTTTGCTCTTCAAGGATCAAAGATCATATTCAATCAATACATTAGAATTCAATACACTAGACATGCATAATACCATGATTCAAATAACTCAATTACTACAACATAATCTCATAGTATCCTTCTTTCACCGATTCACCCATATCACAAGGTCATAAATTGGAAATATGGGATTTCATGGATTCTTGGGAATTTCAACTTAAAAACCATAGTAAATCATCAATTCAATTATAATATAAAGTACTTCAAACATTAGAATCCTTTTTTAAAGGAATCCATGACTTGGAGTCAAACCGTAGGTTTTGGGGAATTTCTATCTTGATATTGGGGTTTTGAAAGGGGCTCCATTGATGAAGAGCTACCATACCTTAGCAATGAAATCCAATGAATTTGAGAAGAAACCCTTTCTCCTTCAATCCTAGCTCCAACTTCTTTCTTCCTCTTTCTAGAGAGATAATTTTTGGTGAAGAGCCGGTTTTGATTTGGGATTTTGGAATAATGAGGAAGATGACTTAATTTAGGGGTCTAAAAATCATTATATAGTTAGTATAATTTAGAATAAAGTTATGTAACTTAATACTAATTAAGAACCGGAAAACCCCAAAGTACCCTTAAACTTAACTGCCAAAAAGCACTTCCAGGCCTCACCCACGACCCACCACTGACGGACTGTGCTTTGACCCACGGCCCGTGCTAGTGAACCGTGGTCTGGGTTCAGAGAGTCGGTCTCAGGGTCTTAACCCACGGCCCCTCACCCACGAGCGTGGTTTGAATCACGAGGTGTGGGTTCCCTTAGTTGGTAGCTGCCTAGGCAGTGTCTAGAGGCCCTCCTCACGGACCAATGGTTGGTCCTTGCGGGGTCATACCGTGATGTTCTAACATGAAACCCTTTATTTTTAAGTACAGGGAGTTACATTTACGACTGTAACCCTCATGTTAAGCTCTAGTTTAGACTACTAGTTTCTAGGGTGTTACAATATCTCCCCCTTGAGAACAGTCGTCCTCGAGTGACGATCTAGACACCTTACAGATGTAGAGAGTCAAGAATAGCAGCCCATCATGCATGAAACATCAAAATAATGCACAATTCAAAGGAGGAAACTTCAACTCCCAACCTTCCTATGCGAATAATGGATGTCAGATCTCCAATACACTTCTTAAGCATAGAAATAGGAAATACCAAATGAACTGGGGAAAACTCATTTAGAAAATCCAACTGATAGGCAACTTTACCAACTCATTTCAAAATTTGATATGGGCCTAGGGCCTACATACCGAGGATTAAGTTTCCCTTTCTTGCAAAATCTTATTACACCCTTCATGATTGAGATTTTCAAATAGACCTAATCATTAACTTCAAATTCAAGATCTCTTCTTCTCACATCGGCATAAGACTTTGTCTACTTTGAGTCGTTCTCAACCTCTCTAATGAGGCGAACTTTCTCAATGGCTTCATACACTAGATTGGGACCTATCAAAGCAACTTCACCCACCTCAAACCAACCAATTGTTAGACCTACATCTCCTACCATACAAGGCTTCAAAAGCAGTCATACCAATACTTGAGTGATAGCTATTATTGTAGGCAAACTCTATTAATGGCAAGTGGTCATCCCAATTACTCTTGAAGTCTATAACACATACCCTTAACATATCTTCCAATGTTTGGATGGTACGCTCTGCTTGCCAATCGATTTGGGGATGAAAAGTCGTGCTAAGCTTAACCTTAGTACCAAGCCCTTTTTGGAATGACTCTAAAAGTGAGATGTAAATTGAGTACCCTGATCGAAAATAATAGATAGAGGAACTCCATGCAATTTCACTATTTCCCTTATATATAATTTAGCATAGTCTTCCGCTGAATAAGAAACTTTGATGGGAATAAAGTGGGCTGATTTTTTCATCTGATATATAATGACACAAATAGAATTGTGTTTCCTTTGGGTGAGAGGAAAACCCACAATAAAGTCCATATTTACATCTTCCCACTTCCAAGTGGGGATACATATTTCTTGGGTCAAGCCTCTCGACTTTTGATGAACCTTAACATGTTGACAATTAGGACATTTGGCTACAAATCCCTCCATATCTTTCTTCATACCATTCCACCAATAGACTTCTCGTAGATCACGGTACATCTTGGTGGTTGTCGGATGAATAGAATACTGAGAACTATCAGCTTCCTCTAAAATTTGTTCCCTCAAACCATCAACATCTAGAACACATAACCGACCTTGGTACCTAAGCACCCTATCTCCCCCTTGGTAGAAAGCCTCAACGGACTTCTTAATTACTGACTCTTTCAACTCAACTAATATAAAATCAAGATCTTACTTAGACTTCACATCCATCACAAAGGATGATTCGGACCCATTATGGACCATGACGCTACCCTTGGTGGAATCCACTAGCTGAACACTTAGCCGAGCCAACCTATGCACATCACGAACCAATTCTTTCTTTTCACCCTTTACATGAGCCACACTACCCATAGACAATCTACTAAGTGCATCTGCTACCACATTAGCTTTGTCGGGGTGGTAAAGGACACTCATGTCATATTCCTTCAAGAGATCTAACCACCTTCTTTGTCGAAGATTCAAGTCCTTTTGACTAAACACATATTGAAGACTCTTGTGATTGGTTAAAACATCAACATGGACCCCATACAAATAATGCCTCCATATTTTTAAGGCAAACACAACTGCCGCTAATTCAAGGTCATGTGTAGGATAATTCTTATCATGGACTTTAAGTTTCATTGAAGCATAGGCAATCACTTTACCGTTCACTACAAGAAAATCAGCCTCTAAGGAAGGGAAATCTAGTCCCTGAAAGTTCAAATCTGGTCCCAAACGAGCAATCGAGCCCAAAAAAGTCTGGTCGTCACTCGTCCTAGAAATTGCCGTCGTTACTGGTCGATAAGGACGATTTCAAAAAGCTGGTCCCTGAATGGTTTTGAGACGACAAAAAACACTGGTCGTGAAATACTTTTAGCGACTGCATATCTAGTCTCAAATGGACCATTGATACCTTGATATTTAGGTCGTTAAACCTCTTTTGTGACCTTCCGCAACCTAGTCCTAGTAACTCTTTTGAGACGAGCTTATGCTGGTCCTAGAATAGCATTAGAGACAATTAAAAATCTGCTCCCAGATTAGCTCTAGCGACCATAACAAACTGGTCCTAGCATAGTTTTAGGGAGAACAACAACATGGTCCTAAAATTGCTTTAAAGACTAGTTTCAATTCTAGTCCTAGCTTATGATTTAGAGACGAACAACAATATTGGTCCTAGATTGACCTTTAGAGATGGTCAATAATTATGGTCTCTAATTAATCACCATTGATCCTACAACCATTGATTATCACATGAATCTAACAAATATCAAATTAATTACAACTATAAATCTGGATACAAAAGATGATATAGAAAGGGTTGCAGGGATATAGAAATAAAAGAGTGTGATTGATTACAATAAATTTGTAAGCATCACATGATGTAAGTTTCAATATTTGCTTAATCAACAAAAAAAACTTAGATAACATTCAAGGTTTTTCATAACGTTCATAGCAAAGTAAGAATGAGTTACTCCATCTTCTAAGCTTGTATCTTCATTGAATAATGAACAAAATTTGGGCAAAAAACTTAAAGTTTAGTCTTTGTCATGTGATATCCGCGAACTCTACAATATCTGCAAGAAATAAGAAAAAAATCTATTAGAAAAACTTTTAGATATATTAATCAACTTAGTAGAAAAGTGGAAAACATGGAAACTGACAGCAACTTGGCAGAAAAGTGTAAAACAGAGAAACTGGCAGCAACATTTATGTTGCAGCTGTGCAGGAAATTTTACGTTAAGTAGATATATACACCCGACACATACCAATAAGCCTCTCTAGGCTCACGATAAACGTGAATTGCATGTCCAAGGGAGAGTTATCATAATGGAGAAACAAGATTTGAGGTAAACTAAGGAAGCCAGTCAAAATTTCCCTTCCCCTTGAAAACTCCGAACAACGAAGACCAAAGTAAATTCAAGGAACCTCAGAAAATCAGAAACAATGTATTAAGAGCTGCTAGAAGATCATACCATCAATACCCAATAATTGACAAACCTAACAAAGACGATATCTAACTAACAATGACACTTAAAAAGTTAATACCAATCAACAATGCCTCAATACTAAACAAAGTTCATATATAAATCCCAAACTAGATTGGAAGTTAATCCGTCCTTTAACATTGACTACACACATGGATACATTCTGTGTTACTCGAACCCTCCAAGAATACAATGCTTTTGGAGGATCTTGACATTTTTGGGTTGTTACAGCAATATAGGATACATGCACAAACACTTATATGAATCTAAATCACATTGAATGAAGAAAAAAAACAAAAAAAAGAGTCGAGCACAACAACACCAGTTCCGAAGACCAATGCAATAGAGATAAGTGAGAAGAACCAAGGGTGCATCGTCGAGTACAACAACACCAGTTCCTATACATGGGACTTGCAGAAGTAGCATGTAAGGCAGTAGATTCAAACAATCATGATGGAACAAAGAAGATCAATTGGACACAAGTTAAGCCGGATGAACAACAATTGAATAAAACACGGTAAAACAGAAAAGCTTGAAGCAGTGTTGCAACAGTGCAGAATTTTTTTTTAAAAAAAGGTTTGTGCCGTTATGAAGAAAATCGTAAAACAAAGAAGTTGACAGCAATGTTACATGGCAACAATGATATGTTGCAGCAGTGCAAAAAGGATATCTTAAGAGACGAGCAGGATGAACAACAATCAGGCAAAACATGGTAAAACAGAGAAGCTGGCAGCAGTGTTTCAGCAGTGCAGAAAATTTTAAAATAAAGTTTTGCCGTTATGCAGAAAATGATAAACAGAGCCCATCACAATTAAAGAAAGTTGAGTAGTGCATATATTCAAAAACGGATCCCATCTCTACAGTCACTAACTCTAAAGAAAATAAATAAAAAAGTCAGGTATACTGTTACTAACTTGTTCAGCTAAAAAGGCAATGGTCATTCAATTGAAACAGATGATGTTGTAGGTGGGACATGTGATTGCTGAGCAACCAAGAGTTCTTTCATGTTCATTATTTATTTCATCTTATCTTCTATGGTAGACAAGCGATCATTCAAAGATTTTTTTTCCGCATTCAAGGATTTGTTTTCTTCATTCAAGGATTTGATATCCTCTCGAGTTGAACGTAGCACAGACAATAATTCAGCCTTTGAAGAAGTTCCACCTTTCAAGTCTTTTTCCTTTACTCCACCACCTAATCCAAATACATGGCTACGAGTTTGAGGTCCACAACATTTTTCAACAATCTCTATAATAGGTAGAGATGGATCTGCTTGAACCATTTCTTCGAGTTGAGCCTACAAAATATATCAAAGAACATTTTCTATCATAACACATCAATTTCAAGTAATTAATCTATTAAATTTACAAAACGTACATGTTTTTCAATTGCTTCGGGTTCAACAAGCTTGTTATCTTTCTTTCGAGTCTCAAAGAAAATAGTCGACAAATCTGGTGGATTGCCATCTTTCCTTCCCTTTACATCAAAGTCAAACATGTCAAATAATACACACCTTGTAAAAAGTCTATATCGAAAAAAATAATTTTATGATATTACCTTTTGATAGATAATCTCTCTAATAGGCTTGCTACCAATATGATGAAGAATCTTCAACTTAGCTCGATTTGTTGCATTCCTGCTGCTTCTTGCCTGTATTTGTTCAACATTAAGTTTCTTGCCTATATTTGTTCAACAATAAGCTCCATTCTAGGAGGATAAACAAAAAAATGGGTGTGGGCCAAGACACCCAAAATCTTCCTAAGATGTTCAGTAGACTAGCAAAGTAGGGAAAGAACTACAAAAAAGAGAAGCTAGCAAAGTAGACTTTTAATTCAGTAGGCATACCTGAAAACTTTCAGAAGCAAAATGCTCCTTTACTAACCATTCCTGTTCTTTTTTGTCTACTCCCGTTGGGACATTCCTAAGAGACCGTTGGATTGGCTTGTCCTTCACATATTTTGCATGCACGTGTCCTCTTCATTTGTTCCATAACTCATTCATCCATCCCAAGATATGATCACGATGATCATTCATATCAACACTCTCAAATTTATGCTACAACAATTGAAACATGAGTTGAGTTATTATTTACAAGTTTGATCTCTATTTCTGAACAATTTGTTCCCAAATTATAAAAACACTCTAAGGTACTTGATTATAGATTTTTTATCTATTACAATTGATTATCGATACAAGTAACTGTAGATATACTTCTAAAAGAAGAAACATTAGCTATATGGAAAAGAACACATGACATATCAGGTAGCATTAAATAATATGAATCATGTGTATATTTATTATCTCAATGGCTGCCCACATATGATTCAGCTTTTCTTGGTTAATATCATGCCACGATGATACTCCCATGGGACAAATATTACGATCACGAATAATTTTTCCCAAATGCCTCGAAAATAGATTGCTATTTGTTCCAACCGTTCGATTATTGTAAAAGGTTACTTTCAGCTTTTGCCAATTTCAAGTGAAGCAACTTCTTGGCACTTGTTGCTTCCTCGAACTTTTTTTACCTTTGTAGGATTAGATGAACCTACAATTGCATAATTTGATAAAAACTATAGCAATCAAACTCAATTTTAAAACGTAATAATATATGAATTTAAGATATCATACCTTTTTCAATTGTTTGAGAGTATTTCATAACTTGATCAATAGATGGAGGCAACGAAACATTGGTTTGCATATCCTCTTTCTCAAGAACAATTTTTTTCATTTTTTACATTTCTTGACTAGAGGAGAAGGTAGAACTCGATTTTGTGCTTTTAGAAGGAGTTTGCATATGTTGATTAGCACAAACATCACTCTTGTTAAAAGATCCCACCTCAGATTCAGAAAATCCTAAAGATGAGTTCAAAGATCCAGATCTTTTTTCTAGCCCCTTTCTTATAGTTGTTGGTCGCACTAGACGTAATATAAGATTTTATCAAAAAATTGAAAACATAACAGATGTGCAAAAAATACGTGTTTGAAAAATCTTACTTGTTTCAACTTCTTGGGTGCATTTCTCAACTTGAATAGCAGATGTAGGAAATCAAATATTAATTTGCATGTTCTCTTTCTCATGAACCTTGGAGTTCTTTTTAAGTCCTTGTCCTCTGTCCTTATCTTTAAAACCTGAAAAAAGTAGTCATTTATTTGAGATTAAGATGTTTGAAGGGTGGGAACTTTGGAACTATATGATAGATGTTCAGTCCGGATGCTCACTCCCGTGGGACTGAGGCTGCTAGAGATGATTTAGCTATGATGAAAGGTTGGGAAACTGTATGGTCAATGAGCAACTTTCAGACATGTTCATCTGGGGAACAAGTCCATTGGGAGTTTATACTGTCAAGACTCAAAGCAGATGAGCTACATAACATCAATAAAAAATGTCCCTTAAAGTCATCTGCTACAATTGGACTGCTCTAAATGAAGCCAGCCTCAATCAAGATAACTTGTGCAGAAGGTCCTTTGACATAGTTCACAAATGCTATATGTACCATCAACATATTGAAACAAATAAACACATTTTCCTCCATTGTGCAGTTGCTTCAGACATCTAGAGGATGTTTTTTTTAATTTTCTAATTTTGGACTCAATAGGGTGTTACCAGGAAGCATCAATGTTTGTTTGCTCGCTAACCAGAAAGTTTGTAGGCTCAACTCAGTTTCCAAAAAGTTTCTCACTAACTATACAATTTCCAAATCTGTCTAGGAAGCCAAGCATTTCACCCATTTCCGAGAAAAAGAAAATGAAACAACTGCCAGTTTGCTATCTAAAAAAGAAGGTCATCAGAACAATCCATCAGAACAGTCCATCATAGTTCATTTATACCATTGTTAAGACAAACCTTATAGTGCACTTAACGAGTAACAGATGCACCAGAAACAAAAAGTTGAATATAGTTAAGACAAGGTGGGAATCACGTATAAGAGGGTGTACCATGCTAAGAGTAGTGAAAACATTAAATATATGAAGAAGGAGTTGAAAATGCTTCATAAGAGATGCAGCAAGGGATTATTTCTGAAACTGAGGTTGTTGTTCTGCATCACAAGTTCAGTCATTTCTCTTCAATACAAATAAAGATTTTTCTTATGGTCTGAAGTAAAAGAGTACAAAATACTCTGTTGAGTGTTACCAGAAAGTATCAAAGATGCCTGCAACAGCTGGAGTTAATGAAAAATTGGTAAATTCATCAGGAAAATCTGGAGAATGAATACTGGGTGCATTTTTTCGACCTTTAGGACAGAAGAACAAAAAATGTTTTGATGGTTTAGCTACTCCAAACTACATAGCTTTTTTTTATTTACAGGGATCTAGTTTGGAGCATGACTTGTCAAACATGTCTGAAAGTTGCTCACTGACCATACAGTTTCCCAATCTGCCTAGAAAGACAAGAATTTCACCAATTTCCTATAAAAAGAAAACGAAACAACAACCAGTTTGCTATCTAAAAAAGAAAGTCATCAGAATAATCCATCAGAACAATCCATCATAGTTCATTTATACCGTTGTTAAGACAACCTTCTAGTGCACTTAACGAGTAAGAGATGCACCAGGAACAAAAAGCTGAAGTCACAGAGGTTTTGCACAGGCAAATCACTTGGTAATACAACTACAACCACACCTCCACCTCCACGATAAAATACAGAAAGCAGGAAAAAAAATTCTCTTCAATACAATTAAAGATTTTTCTTATTGTCTGAAGTAAAAGAAAACAAAATATCTTACTTGTTTCAATTTCTTTGATGTACTTGTTAACTAGATCACTTGATTGAGGCAAGAAACTCTTAGATGGTGTATTCCCTTTCTCACCCAAAGATTTAAGGCCTCGTCCCCTTCCCTTTCCTATAGCACCAGGTGCGACAAATGTATATCTAATAGTACTCTTCATATTAGAACCGACCTCATTTTCAGCTTTCAATGGTTTCATCTTGAGCCTACACAAAGAATCAAAAGTTGAAAATTGAACCTGAATAATATGTAACAATGTAGTTATAAAAGAAATGGTGCCATCATACTATTTAACAATGAATAGATTAATTTATAAATAGATACTTCACCTCATTAGTTCTTTTTCTTTTCTTTTGTGAAGGACTTCCTAACTCTACAATATCATCATCCATTTGTTCCACAATCTCATAGGAATCACGAGGTTGAGTCTTCCTCACTACTTTCCAACCTTTGTTGGAATTATCAATAGCATAAAATCATACTCATCCTTTTTAACTCCTTTTATTTCATCATACACATCAAACCAATTACATCGAAATAAAACCACTCTTCTATCCATGAAAAATTGCAACTCAATTATATCTGTTAAGACTCCATAGTAATCAAGGTTCTCACTATCTTCATAATTCTCACCCAATACAACAACACCACAATTTTGAGTCCTTAACTTTTTCTCATAATCTTCTACATGAAATCTATATCCATTAACAACATAACCATTAGAACGCGTTGAATATTTGGTGGGACCGCGTGAAAGTGAGAGTATATCTTCCATGATACAACTATCATCTCCTTTACGCAATTGTGCGACCTATCAACAAGATTTCGTTGAATATTTTAGAATGACTATCACAATATTAGAATATAAAGTTTTATATTTATGTATTACTCACCCTATCTTTAAACCATTCAATAAATTGTTGGCTCCATTCTGCATCAGACAAGTGCCGAGTATTCTCATGAGTTTGTTCAAACTCTCTACAAGATTGAAGTGAACCATAAGTCCTCATATAGAAAAAAAATTACCCTAAAAGAAATAATAATGAGATGATATGGAAGAACCCTTCATACTGGAGATATGGTAAGACTTCATCACAATTCTTCTGTATGTATATGTGTGCTTGTTCTAAACCGTCATTTGATTGTTTTAAACCACCATCATAATTTCGATCAGGCCAATTGAATCTTGTGTCAACTTTATGCAGATACCTTGAACATAGTGTCATACATTCATTAGCAATGTATCCCTTGGCAATACAACCTTCTGGACATGCTCTATTACCAATGAGAAATTTCAAAAAAATAACCATCGTTCCACATGATACATCCACCGATAGTGAATCGGTCCAGCAATCCTAGCTTCAGTAGCTAAATGACAAGGTAAGTTCGCCATGACATCAAAAAATGAAGGAGGGAAAACCTTTTCTAACTTGCAAAGTGCTATGGGTATTTGCACTTCAATATGTTCCAAGTTATCAATTCTAAACTCCTTTGATCCAAGCACACTAAAAAATATAGATAATTCAATAAGTGTTTCACACACTTCTTTTGACAACATACCACGAAGTGCAAGAGGGAGTAGATGATGCAAGAGAACATGACAATCATGACTTTTCAATTCAGATATCTTGTGATCTTTCAAGTTCACACATTGAGAAATATTAGATGAAAAACCATCAGGAACCTTTAGATTCTTTAATTAAAGGCATAATTTGTGTTTATCTTCTAGAGACAATGTGTAGCATGCTGTTGGAACCTCAATCTTCTCCCCTTTTTGGATGGGGTGCAATTCCGGCCTAATGTTCATCTCTTGCAAATCTAGTCGAGTTTTAATTGTGTCCTTGGTCTTTCCTTTGACATTCATGATTGTCCCTATGATATTATCACATATATTTTTTTCAATATGCATAACATCCAAATTATGTCGCAACAAGAGGCACTTCCAATATGGAAGTTCAAAAAAGATACTTTTCTTGTTCCAATTAATTATCCTTTCGATTTTCATGTGATATCTTCTTTATTTTCTTAGGATCCTTTGATAATTGTATCCCTTCAAGATCTTGTACCTGATTAAGTATCTCAATACCTGAACACATTTTTGGTAGGGGTCTTTTCTCAATTGTACCATCAAATGAGTCCTTATCATTTCTCCATTTGTGATTCTGAGAAAGATGACGTTGATGATCCATTTTTCCCTTTGTACTCCATCCAGATAAATTTCCATATGCTGGAAAGTCATTGATTGTCCACAATAAAGAAAAATGTAATTTAAAAATCGTCTTAGTAGATGCATCATAGGTCACAATACCAACTTCCCATAATTCTTTCAATTCCTCTATTAAAGGCTGAAGATATGTATCAATCGCATCTCCTGGACCATTTGTACCTGGAATAAGCATAGACAAAATAAAGTTTTCTTGCTTCATTCACAACTAAGGTGGTATTATAAGGAATAAGAACCACGGGCCAAATGCTATGTAAGGTTTTTGAATTTCGAAATGGTTGAAATCCATCACTAGCAAGTCCAAGTCAAACATTACGAGGCTCAGCCGCAAAAGAAGGATGAATTTCATAAAATGACTTCCATGCCATTGAATCAGCCAGATGCCTCATTATTTCATCAACTCTTTTATCCTTGTGCCATGTCATTAGAGTATATGTCTTTCTAGACATAAACAACCTTTGAAGTCTATGCTTTAAAGGAAAATAGCGTAAGCTTTGTAACGCTATATTTTTACCTTTTTTATTCTTTGTTTCCCCACTATGTGTATTTATTTTCTATCTTGATGAACCACAAACTTTGCAAGAATCAAGTAAGCTATCCTCCTTCCAGTATAATATGCAATCATTATTACAAGCATCAATCCTGTTGTATGAAAGCCCGAGTTCTTGAATTATCTTCTTTCCCTCATAATATGAGTTTGGCAAATTGGCGTCATCAGGCAACAACTCCTCTTTCAACATTTTCAATAACATGCTAAATGATGCATTACTCCAACGACCCATACTTTTGGTGTGAAGCAATTTGATCAAAGAAGAAAGCTTTGAAGCTTTTGAATTTTTGTTTAATGGCAGCTCGAAATCCTTCAATAGGCTATAAAAAAAAATTTGCCTTCATCATTTGGTTCCTCCTCAATTAAATCATCACACTCAGTATGTGTAGTTCCTGCAGCAAGATTAGGATATAAATCTCTCAACAATTCTTCTACTTCATGTTCACTCTCACATTCTTCTACTTTATCACCATCTTCATCTTTGGATGTATCTTCAGATTCAGCTACTAATTCTGACAATGGCTCACTTAAACGTTCTCCATGGTGATACCAAAAAGTATAATTGAGAATTATTCCATATACTATCAAATGTGTCTCAACTGTTTTACAAGTTCCTAAAGTTGTATTGTAACATTTGATACATGGACATTGTATTTCATATTCTTCTCCTATTTTTTTGAAAAGCATAATCCAAAAACTTTTGCACTCCAACTAAGTAGATTTCATCGAGACGATTATCAACAAGTTCCATCCACTGCTTACTAGGTGTCATAACCTTTAAGAGTACATAAAAAATA
>JAJOOD010004714.1:0-60864 GCA_029582525.1 Solanum tacnaense
TTTTTATTTTTCTTTTCATTTTTATTTTTAGAGTTAAATTGTGTGTTGATTTTTAAAGAAGTTCTTTTTTTTGGAAAATTAGAAATTGGAGGGAGAGTTAAATATGTTGGAGGGAATATAATATTTTTGAGAAAATTTTAGGAAAACTACAAGGCAACACTTGTTAAGTGTTGTTTTTATATTTATAAAAATAGAACACTTTAATAGTGTAGTCATATGTGTAAATAAATGTTGCTAATTATATCATGATATCACAACGCTTAAAAAGTGTAGTCTATACCACTAAAGAGCACACTTTGAAAGTGTTGCCAATATTGTTGTGGCCAAAAGCTAACAACTAAGGCTACGCTTCAAAAGTGTACCCAAAAATGTTTTAGGCAACACTTTACAAGTGTTGTCCAGATTTAGTGTTGTCTTAGGCCTAAAATGGTGTAGTGAATTATGTCTTTATTCGATAATTTTTATTCCTATGACTGATTTGACCATGTTCATACTTCCCAATTGTATCTGAAACACCTACCGCTCCCTGTGGGATTCGACCCCAATTCATTTAGTTGTGTTATATATTGATTTACGATTCTTGACGCTTAGAATTGGATGAAATGTCTTTGAAACATTATTAATCAATCATCTTGTAGACTCTCATTCATAAATGTGGAGCGCTTCACATTATGAACAAGACTCTTCTAGACGTGGCTTATGAGACATTATCCTAAAATCATTCTAAACCTTGTGCTCTGATTACCAAGATTGTCACGACCCATAGGTACCCCGTAGATATAACAAGGTACATAGGACCCCAAAAGGCACAATGTAAGCCACTTAGCATATCATAACATAAGCATAGAACAATAAAGAGAAGAAAACACATTTCAAGTAAAAAATCTTTATAAAGGAAAGCGGAAGTCTAGACTTGTCTCATTATAGCCATCTAATACAATAGTTCCAATAAAAGGGACACAGCCCATACAACATAGTTCGGAAATGAAAATACAAGAAATGAAACTAAAAGTGGAGCTACCGTCCTTGAACCATGACGACTCACCACAAGCAAGGAGAATAGTCGATTCCAATCTTCAACCAAATGAAGATCACCTCAAACACCGGACCCTACACTTGTGAATAATGTAGGAAAATATGAGTTAATACAAAATGCACTACGTATGATACCCATTCATAAAAACATTGAAAACATGCTAAACGGGACATTTTAGTTGAATGCTTATCATTTGCTAAGTTAAACCATTCTTTTGAAGATACTGTAAAAACATAAGTCATAAGCATAAGAGACGTCATAATAAGACATAGACTATAAGCATAAGAGATAACAACATAGCCATACACATAATCCATACATAAGTCATCTTAACATAACATAAGATAAACACTTCATAAGTCACCTCAAGTACAAGCTTGTGCAATGCATGGATAAGATCTCATAATCCCACCCATGCTAAGGAAGTCACTTTAGGTCCTCATTCATATTCATCATCTTTGGATATCATCCTTAACTTATTTATCATAGACAAGAGAACATTTACCTTTAGTCACACACATGTATTGGAAGGGCCTTTCAAGCTACAATCCTAATTAAGCATTGATCATTACATAGACCATCATAACATAAGAAAACATACCATAACTACCCTCAAAGCATACTTGTGCAATGCATGAATAAGATCCCATACTCTCACCCATACCAAGTAAATCTTCTTAAGTAGCCATAGTTCATATTCAATCATAGTGGGAATAAGCCTTAACTGACATAGACCGTGTGAGCTTAACATGGAATCCAGTGTCTGTCCATACCGAATAGGGTTGGTCTACTTTCCTAAGGTAAGACCGGTAATTTTAGCTTAGGTATATCCATTAGCTAAATATCCCATGGGTAACGTAGTTTATGGGATAAGGAGATTGCTACTAGAAACTCGCTCTTTCTGACGGAGGAGCTTCCATCTTAAGAGATTGCTTCTAGAAACCCGCCCTTTCTGACGGAAGAGCTTCCATCTCATAACAATATCCACTCGGTGCTAGGAATTAATCCCACAGAGTGCTCATTAAGTCATAACTTCTTTTATTAGGATAGCTCATTAGATCATGTGTGAGAATAACCTTTCACTGTCTATGTCTACATGTATCATTTGATTCAATTAGGTGAGAATTGCCTTTCAACCTTAGAATCTTCATTATGTGAGAAAACCTTTCACATTATGTTCATTATATGTTCATGAAAATAGCCTTCCAATGAATCACACCAACATTATCTTAATCATGGATACTTCATTCATAGTCATGCATAAGTGTGTGTGAGAGAGAATAGCCTTTCAACAATACCACAATTACATCATAGTCACAATCACTTTACTCTCCAAGTGTTTTTAAAGCATATACATAACCTTCATAAAACATGCATAATATCATATATTGCCCTTTCAAGGGTCAAAACTCATATCATATCAACACATCTAGAATTCATTACATTAGACATAGATAACAACATAATTCAAATAATCAATTAACTACATTCATAATTCTATAATATTCTACTTGCATCAATCAATACCCACACTTTGAGATCCAATTTGGGAAAATAGGGGAATTCATGGATTCTTGGGGAATTCAACATAAAACTATATAAAAGCATAAATTTATCCATAATAAAACATAATTCAATCATTAAAAACGTATTGGAAAGGAATCGATGAGATTGAAGTCAAACCCTAACTAAAGGGATTTCTAACTTGAAATTTGGGGGTTTTGAAGGGGCTCCATGGGTGAAGGCTACCCATGGATGAAGGACTACCATAGCTTGGTGAATAATTCCATCGAATTTGAGGAGAAAAACTTGTTTCTTCAACCCTAGCTTCCACATTCTTCTTCTTCTTCTTCCTTGAAGTTCTAGAGAGAGAATATTTGAGAAACAATGGTTTTTGATTTGGGTTTTGGGATTTTTATGAAGTGAATGGGTTGGTTGATGATTTAAAAAGGTTTATATAGGTGTATTAAAACTAAAAAAAATGACCTCACTTAATACTAACTGAAATAGGAATTACCTAAAACACCTCATATCCTTAACCGCCAAAAATAGTCCCCAGGCCCCATCCACGACCACCACCTACGGGGAGGGGACTGACCCACGGACCGTACAGGTGGAGCGTCGGTTGGGGTCTGCAACTTTGTATGTTGGCCATTGACCCACGAAACTAGACCACGGGGCGTGGACCCATGCACGGGCGCGGGTCCTACAATAGGTCAAAAGTCTTAGGCTCATTTTGGGTAAAAAAACTAAGGTCCTCCTCGAGGACCCTTGGGGGGGTCGTACCTTGTCGTTTTAACCCTAAACCCTTCATTTTGGGTACGGAAGATAAATTCACGACTCTAACCCTCACATAAAGCTTTAGTCTAGCCTACTAGTTTTCGGGGTGTTACATTCTACGAGTCTAATCTATGATGCATAGACATTACTACGGACCCTAAATCCAATTCGTAGACTTTATACAGTTATTGGGGTCAAAAGTTCATTTTACGGGTCGAAACTATGACCCATAGAAGTTCCTATGGCCCATAGAATAGATCTGTATGAATTGGACCCAAAATTCAGAGTCACTGAAGTTTTGACAACTTGATAGTATGGGTCATCAAAATTCTGACGGCCCGTGGAAGCAAGTTGAAGGTACTGACTTCAGGCAAGTTTGATATGACAATTTGCGATAAAATAGTAGTAACTTTTTACTTTGAACTCAAAATGAGGCAAACTTGGTGGTGTTAGAAAGATGACTCAAAGAACTTCAATTTAGCTTGTCAGGGTCTACTTAATTCATTATGTGGTGGGATATATGATCGTTTGAAGTTGACCTAAGTAGAATATAATGCCAGTACTTACTCGGTAAGGAATCTTTCAACTCAACTTTGAGTGAGGGGGTTCGTCTGACATTGAATCATATCCAAATCCATTCCAACACTAAAGAATTGACCATTTCATATATGAACAATTTAAGAATCACCTGACACAATTTTACATGCAAATAAAGAATGGTTCAGGCCTTAGCTAAAAAAAAATCAGGGTGTTACAAATACCTATACATTTTCATTTTGACCCTAAACTTAAGACCTATAACTATCTTTCTATTCCTAAATCTACTCAAACCTTCTCATTCTCTCAAAATTCCCAAAAACCCATTCAAGTTCATCCCATCCCAATCCTCTCAAGATTCAAGGAATAAAAACTAGGGTTCAAGTTTCAAGTCTCTTTTTTCCTCCATTGCTTTTAGGGTTTGATCATCAATGTATATATGTGAGAATTCATAAATGGGTCCCATTCACCCATTGAGTCCCAAAAGATTTCAATTTTACAATTCATTTCCGTCAAGATTGATTAGGTTTTCATCAAATTATATGTGGTTCCTAATTATTATGATTCAATTATTCGATCTTGATCTTATTATGAATGATTTGATTTAATTAAATATGTTCCAATTGATTTCGTATGTACCCATGAATTATTCATGATTTTGACTATGAATTTATGAAGATATGAGTTTATGAAAAAAGCTATGAACTTATGAAAGTTTATGCATGATTTATGAAAAGTTGTTTTATGATCTAAAGGTTGCTTCTGATATATAAGCATTGATGAAATTGTGAAAGGTTTTCTCACATAAGAAATCATGATTAATGAAAGGTTTTCTCAGACATGCATGATTCATGATTTTACAAGCTACTCTATGATGTTTTAAGCTATATTAATAACTTAATTGTAATTTTATATGAATGATGATATGTTATGAACATGAGTATTCCATTGAGATTTTACTTAGTACCAAGAGTATATTGAGATGGAGGCTATCCGTTTAGTAGAGGTGTGTCTCCAGTAGTAATCTCAATATCCCTAACTACCTGCCTCCATAGGATTTGTCTTAGAAAGGCATAGCTAGTGGATCCACCTAAGCTAATATGTATGGTCCTTGCGTTGGCAGGTAAGGACATTTTTTTAGATTACATGTTATAGCTCAAATGGTCTATTTGGGCTAACGGTAAATATCTCAATAAATGGACGAACTTACTTTCAAAGGTTTTATTAATCTTTCAAAATGTTTTAATATGCATTGACCATGTAAATGATTTATTATTCTTCTTAATGATTTTTACTATGTTTTAGCTTGGTCATGCATATCATGTTTTCCTTTATGTCTCCTTATTAACATGTTTTATTTTCTTATGCATATCCCTCATACATAGTACATATCATTTACTCATGCACACTTGTGCCTATATTTTCTCATAATGTAGGGTCCGATGCTTCTCTTTCTTTCACTCGTGGCTAGTTGCTTGATCGATTGCTTAATCATGAATATAAGGTGACTCCTCCAGTTTTGAGAACCATTGTAACACCTAGGTCTTAGAAAGAACTAATTTAGGAAGAACTTATTTGGAAAGAGCTAAATTGAGAATTTTGCAAGGTAGCCTTTAATTGTGAGTTTTGGGTCAACTTGAAATGACCATAAATTTTAGAATATGATGCGTTAGGTGACCCATAAGCTATCAAATGAAGGATCATTGATTTCTCCTTCCAGCGCTACCGAGTTTGTGAAATTTGGAGTTCAGATGAGTGAGATATGCCTGTTTGAGTTCAACCTATCCGATTAAGGAAATTCATCTGAATTAAGGAGGGGTATTTTGGCCTTTTCTTTACCCCACTAGCTGAACTCAATTTTAGTAATATTTTAGGGGTCTAAATTGAGTTATGTTAGTTTTCACAATTCATAAATGTTCTTAGGGTTTTAAAGAGAAGTTCAAGTGGATAAACAAAGGAGAAGTTCAAACATTCTTTGAAGATTCTTGCGGTCGTTGAGGAGTTTCGCCAATGGTTCAATCATTTTGAGGTATGTAAGTACTCAAAGTGTTGGGTTTGTTCACCCACACGCCAATCATGTGATTTTTATTCGTAGTTTCATTCTTCAGGTTGAATGATTTGAGTTCTTGAGGTTTTGTGCTTTGTTCTTGATAATAAAGTTCTTGTTGTGTTCTTGAGGTGAGAGTTGCGAATTAGTGTTGTTCGTGGTGATTTTTGATGTAGATTTAGCTGTAATTATGTCTGGTTTAAGAATGCAAAAGAGTTTGAAGGAAATCATTCGATTCAAGATGAGTTAGGGCATGAGATTGAATAAGAAAGTTCATCAAAATTCTAGGTAGGAGCTTGGGGCGGCGCACCACCATTGCGCTAGAACTACTGCCCAGTAGTTTGGAACCTAGAGTGGTGCGCTACTCAGTGCTCCCCAAACACTGGTCTGTAGTTTTGGGGTTAGCGCCTCGCGCCACTTAGTGTGTCAGGGTCGCCAGGTTCCCTAACCTTCCGATCTTTTTTCTGTGTGAGTTCCCTCGAATGTACCTATGTTTATACGTGATATCCACACTTAAAATCTTCATTAATCCTTGAGAGATCATGAATATCAAAGTCATAACACTTCAATTCATAATTCAAATTCAAGATAGAGTTGAGGGTAAAGTTTAAGGAAGTTCTTTTGATTCATTTGAGAAGTCTTTTGCAAACCTTTAAAACTTGTTTAAGACTTGATTACTTGAGTAGGAGGATGAGGAGATTTGAAATTCATTTTTCAAAATGAATATATGGGAAATAAGTAATCCCAAGAGTAAATGTTTTTACATTTAAAATGAGAGGAACATTTTATTTCCAAATAAGTTATGAGAAAGTTTTGAGCACTATCTCTTTTAAGAAAACCTTTTGAATAATAATGTCAAATTTTGAGGATGAGGAAATATTTTTAAATAGATGAGCATGAGTTATATTATTGGGAGTAATATTGAGCACCGATGGATGAGTTCAGACAACTCAAAGTCCTTATAAACCATGTATGCCAACGTAGGTAAAGGGTCATACTTTTTAGATTATTCCTTATTGCTTTTAAGCATATCTTAGTTGATCTGCTTAGTTGAAGATGTCGTATACTCCGACAAGGTATATGAAAGTTCTGGCAGAGTGGGCGAGACGTTGTATTATCACATAGCTCATACTGATGGTTGTCAGTTAGAGAATCTCCCAAATATGAGTAATAACTATTATTGTATTTTTAAATATATTGAGTTGTTTATCTACTGTTTTAAAACTATTTATATAAACTACATACTTATTATTGTTCTATACTCTATTGAGTTGAGTATCCATGAGTTGAGGTTGAGGTGAGTATATTTCATTCTTTGCAAGTTCAAGCTTTTATGTTATGTTCAGTGTTCCCCTTGCATGATCGTACGTTCAATGTACTGATGCCATTTGGCTTGTATCGTTTCATGATGCAGATACAAGAAATTAGGGTTATCAACAGGCGCTTCGCTGATACCACTTGCAGTTCGAGTTAACTTTGGTGAGCCTCCTTGTTTCCGGATGATTCTATTTATATCTTTCAGTTTTGTTAGGATGTTGTGGGTCTTGTCCGAACTTACATCATAGTTAATAGTGACTTCATAAATAAATAGTAGTGTTTTGAGGAGTCTTCTACATATTTTTTGTTAAATGTTTTAAAGACTTGAGTTGCCTATTTTTGGATAGTTGAATATTCTATTATATTATGAGTTATTTATTTGACACATTTGAGTCAAAGCTTTACATTTGAGTTCATCTTATATTGAGTAAGTAATTAGTTGAGAGTTGAGCCAGGCCAAGGGTTCTCTTGTGCCATAAATGGTTCTTGAGTGTCGGCCATGTCCAGGGTGTAGGCTCGGGGCCTGACAAACTTGGTATGAAAGCACAAGTTCAAGAGTCCTAGGGTGTCTATGAAGTCGGGTCTGTAGGGTCCTAGTTATCGGTGTAAAGCACGCCACATCTATAATTAGGAGGCTACAACATTTAGGAAATATCTTACTTCATTCATACTCTTTCATGCGATATAGTTCAAATCTATAAAAGTTTCTTTTTGATTCATGCTTGTGCGTAGTTTCATATTATGCCTCCACGAATAGCTATTTGAGGTCACCCTGCTAGGAAGAGTGTTGATCTTTAGGATCAAGGGGTCCCCAATGCACCAAAAGTGCAACCCCACGAAGAGGTCACCAACGCTGAGTTCTACGATGCTATTCGGATATTCAGTCAAGTTGTGACCAACCAAGTTGGGCAACAAAGAGGGAATCGACAGGATGTGGCTGATGCATCTAGGATCCGTGAGTTCTTAAGGATGAATCCTCCAGACTTCACTGGTTCAAGTGTCACAGAGGATATGGAAAACTTTGTGGAGGAGATACAAAAGGTATTTGAGGTTATGCATGTCGCTGATGCTGAGTGTGTGGAACTATCTGAATACCAACTAAAGAGTGTTTCTAGAGTCTGGTATGACTAATTGAAGAAGAGTAGAGCTGAAGGGGCACCCATTGTGAGTTGGGATGTGTTCAAAGAGGCCTTCATGTGTGTTTCTTTCCCCATGAGCTTAGAGAGGAAAGGGTAAGAGAATTCCTCACTCTTAAGTAGTAATCCATGAGTGTTCATGAGTACAACCTCAGGTTTACTCAACTATCCTGCTATGCTCCAGAGATGGTTACTGACATGAGGAGCAAGACGAGTCTATTTGTATCTGGGTTGTCTTTCTTGTCAAGTAAGGAGGGCAAGGCAACTTTTTTGATACGAGACATGGACATAACATGACTTATGATCCATGTACAATAGGTTAAGAAAGATAAGATGAGAGATAGAGAAGATTTCTGAAACAAGAACGCTAAGACAACATGAAATAAGTCCGAGCAGCAGAAGAGCAACGCAAACTAGTCATCTTTTTAGCAAAAACCAAATGGACCTGCTCCATCGTCTGCTAGTGCACTTGCACCAATGAACAGAGGTGAGTTTAAGAATCAGAATTCTAAAAAATTCAGAGCTAGACCTGCATAATCTCAGGTAGTGTTGCATAAGGAGGTAATTGGACTCCTGCATGTGCTAAATGTGGTAGGAACCACTCAGAAGCATGTCGTGATGTCTCCACTGGTTGCTTCAAGTGTGGTCATAATAGTCACTTCATGAGAGAGTGCTCTAACAACAGGCAGGGTAGTGGTACTGGAGGAAATAGAGCCCAATCTTCTTCGGTGGCTCTGCAAGACATGGCTACACATAGAGGAGCTACTTCAAGAACAAAGGGAGGAGAAAACCGTCTATGTGCTATCACCAGTCGTTAAGAACAAGAGAATTCACAAGATGTTGTCACTAGTATGATCAAAGTCTTTACTTTTGATGTTTATGCTTTACATGATCCTGTTGCGAGTCTATCTTTTCTGACTCCATATATTGCTATGAGGTTCGATATTATTCCCGAACAACTTTTTTAGCCCTTTAGTGTTTCCACACATGTTGGTTAGTCTATTCTAGCTAAGAGAGTTTATCGTGATTATACCATTTCAGTCAATCACCAGGACACCATGACTAACTTAGTCTAATTAGATATGGTGGCCTTTGATGTTATTCTACGTATGCACCGGGTTCATTCCTATTATGCCTCAGTTGCATGTAGAACTCAAGTAGTTAAGTTTCAGTTTCCTAATGAGTCAGTTTTTTAGTGAATGAGTTGTTCAACAGTGCCTAAGGGTCATTTTTATTTCGTCCCTTAAGGTCAAAAAGTTAGTTTCCAAGGGGTGCATCCATCACTTAGTCTGAGTTAATGACTCTAGTGTTGAGACTCCCCCTATTTAGTCAGTTCTAGTTGTGAGTGAGTTTCTAGAGGTCTTTCCGGATGATCTTCCCGAAGTCCCTCTTGAGAAAGAAATATACGTCAGTATAGAAATCCTTCCTGAGACTCGACCTATCTCTATTTCTCCATATACCTGCTGAGTTGAAAGAGTTAAAAAAGCAGTTGAAAGACCTTCTTGATAAAGGTTTTATTAGACCAAGTATATCACCTTGGGGTGCTCCGGTCTTATTTGTTAGTAAGAAAAATGGTTCTCTTAGGATATGTATTGATTACCGCCAATTGAACAAAGTTATCATAAAGAATAAGTATCCCCTTCTGAGAATTGATGATCTATTTGATCAACTTTAGGGTGCCACCTATTTTTTTAAGACAGACCTCAAATCTTGTTATCATCAGTTGAGAGTAACGGAAAATTATATTTCAAAGACTGCATTCAGGATCCGTTATGGTCATTAGAAGTTTCTAGTCATGTCATTTGGTTTGACTAATGTTCCTGAAGCATTCATGGACATTATGAATAGAGTGCTTAAGCCTTATCTTGATATGTTCGTTATCGTATTCATTGACGACATTATGATTTTTTTGAGGAATGAGAAGGATCATGCTAGTCATGTCAAAGTATTTCTCCAAAATCTCACAGATAGAGAGTTGAATGCCAAATTTTCTAAGTGTGAGTTTGGGCTTGAGTCAGTGGCGTTCTTCAGCTACATTGTTTCTAGTTATGGTATTTGAGTTTACACTCTTAAGATTGAGGTAGTACAGAACTGCCCCAGACCCACATCTCCAACTAATATTAGGAATTTCTTGGGATTGGCTGATTATTATTGAAGGTTTCCCGAGTGGTTTTCATCTATTTCATCCCCGTTGACAAAGTTGACTCAGAAGACTATGAAGTTTCAATGGTCTGAAGCTTGTGTTGACCTTACTAGAGGGTACACAAGACTTTGTTATGTGTCCAAAGTTGGATTGGGTTGTGTATTGATGCAGAATGGCAAAGTTTGTCATGACCCAGGGGTACACCCTAGATGTAACATGGCATACTAGACCCTGAAAGGCCTAACACAAGCCACTTAGCATATCATAACATAAATTAAATAGAAATGATGCAGAAATTTTAAAACTTTTTCCATACAATCAAAGTCTTTATAAAATCAAGAGGAAGTCCTTAACACTTTGTCTCAAACCATCTAAAACAACTTGAATAAATCTTTGGGACGCAGCCCATACAATAGTCTAATCTTAAAATAAAGAACATAAAGGAAAGGTGATCATATCCTCAATGCTATGAGGACTCACCTAGTCTTTAACTCCTTGCTCTACTATGAACCTAGCCATGAGGATTGAACTCAATATAACCGGACTCTACATTTGATAAGAATGTAGGCAAAAGTATGCGCTAGTATAAAATGTACTAAATATGATAGCTAGCATAACATCATAAGAGCATAACATAAATGTTAGCCAACATAAGATATAAGCCATAGGCATAAAATATAGTAACATAGTCATAGGCATAATCTCTAACATAGACATAATGTAAGCATTTGTCAACATAAGGCATAATCCATGAACCTCGAAGATACATCATATTCATAACATAGTCTATACTTAGACTTTCATATCATAAGAGAACTACTTTCATAAGCAACTTCAAATCATACTTGTGCAATGCATTGATAAAACCCCATAATCCCATCCATACTAAGTATCACTTTTAGGTCATCATAATCATACTTACCATCCTTTGATCTCATCATTAGATTACCTCTTATAGACAAGGGAATCTTCACCTTTAGTCAATCATATCGTGGAAGGCAATTTTAGCAACAATCCAAGCTAAACATATATCATATAAGAGAAACACTTCATAAGTATCTTCAAGTTATACTTGTGGAATGTCTGGATAAGACCCCATAATGCTACCCATCCTAAGTGCCACTTTAGATGTTTTGAGACAAAGTGTAATAGACTTCCGCTAGTTTAATAAAAGTCATTGATTGTATGGAAAATGTTTTAAATTTCTGCTAAATTCTATCATCTTATGTTATGAAAGCTAAGTGGCTTGGATGAGGTCCTTCGAGGTCTTGTATGCCATGTTACATCTAGGGTGTACCTCTGGGTCGTGACAAACTTGGTAATCAGAGCATAAGGTTTAGAATGGTTCTCGGATGTCTCAAAACCACGTCAAGCAGAGTCTTGTTCATAAGTGTGAAGCGTGCCACATTTTTGAATGAGAGGCTACAAGTTGCTTAGGAAACTTCACTTCTTTATTACTCTGAGTCGTGCCATAAAGTTTAACTCTTTAAGGTCTTTCTCCTAATCCTTACCCGATGGTCTACATGATATGACTACTACAAGGTCTAATGGTAGAAGGAATGAGGAAGACATGATGTATTAAGAAGCTTCTCCACAAGTTCCACAAGCTCCGATTGACCCTTTGGTTGAGAATGTAACTAATGCAGAGTTTAGATTGTGTTTTCAATTGTTGGCTCAAGCCGTGACGGCACAAGCCAATAGGGAAGTTGTGAACCCCATGAACCCAAATATGGGTACAGCGGCTTCAAGAGTGAGGGGCTTTACTAGGATGAACCTTCTAGAATTTTATGGGTCAAAGGTTGAGGAAGATCCTCAAGAGTTTATAGATAAGGTCCCTAAGGTGTAGGACATTATGGGAGTGACTGCGGTAAAGAAGGCAGAATTGGCCGCTTACCAACTTAAGGGGGTTCCTCAAGTTTGGTTCAACCAATGGAAAGAAGCAAGAATTGTAAAGATGGGTCCCATGGAATGTGAAAGGTTTAAAAATACTTTTATTGATAGGTTCTTCCCTCTAAAGATGAGAGAGGCTAAGGTGCTTGAGTCCATTAACCTTAGGAAAGGTAGTATTAGTGATAAGGAATATGCTTTAAGGTTTACCCAACTATCTATGTATTCTCCTTCTATTGTGGCGGATCGTAGGACCAAGATGAGTAAGTCTGTATGGGTGTTTCCGACTTGGTTTTCAAAGAGTTTCGGATGGCTATGCTTGTTCATAATATGGATATTGCCTGTCTTATGACTCATGCCCAACAAATTGAGGAGGAGAAACTAAAAAGGGTATCTAAGGAGAAACAGAGGTCTAGAATGGATGATGATAAGTTCTCCTATGATAGGTCCGATGGACATGGTCGTTCTACGAATCTACAAAGGTTTTCCGGGCAAGGTTCTTCACATGATCCTAAGTATAATGAAGATAGGGTGTCTAACCCTAAATCGCAAGGAATTAGTAGTGAATCCCTATGTATGAATGTGAAAGGTTTTCTAACATTGAATGATTCTAGGTTGAAAGGTTTGCTCACCTAAAATGAATCAAAGCATGTTTAATTATGATAGATTGAAGTAGTGATATGAGATCTCTTCATGAATACCTTGACTTGGTAAGACAAGACCATGTATGGTAGCTTGAGTATTAGATCTCAAGGATAGCCTTGGATTGAGCAATCGTACCCTTCCTAAGGTTATCTTGAACTAGCATGAAAGGATGATTGCATAATAGCATGACTTGGTAAGGACAAACCATTTCATTGGTAGCTTGAATTGAGCAATAGTTCCCTTCCTTAAGTAGCTTGGACTTGCATGAGAGTGTTCCTTCCATGATAGCTTAGGCTAGCACAATGAGTGCTTTTCCTTGATAGCCTTGAATTGGTAAATTGTAACCCTTCATGAGTAATGATTTGTATTGGACTAGTAAAGAAGTACTTATCCATGAATAGTAGCAAGACTCAAAGAGGGACTAGTTCCAAATCAAAGTAGCATGTTTATGATGAATAATTGTTACTTCAAGGAAGTATCGTAAGTGTATGTTATAATATTAGATTTTCTTGTATGATCTGTGATTATGTTGGATTGTTACTAGAATTGCCTTCCTTGATATGTATGACTATGAGGTGTATGACCCAAGTCCTAACTAAGGTTAAGTTGAGGTTAATTGATAAGTATTCCTCTTACATTATGATGACCGATGTGCATTGATTATGCCTATGACTATGTTGTTATCTTTTATGTTTATAGCTTATGTCTTATGTTGACTAATACTTATGTTATGCCTAATAGATGATTTATGCTAGCTATCATATTTAGTTTATTTTTGTACTAACACATACTCTTTCCTACATTCTTATCAAATGTAGGGTTCGGGGATATCGACTTCCATTCCCGTGGCTAGGATCTTAGTAGAAGCAAGGATTGAAGCTTTGGTAAGTCCTCATAATATTAGAGGAGATAGCCACCGTGTTCTTATGTCTTTCATTTCATAATTAGAACTATTGTATGGGCAGCATCCCAATGATATTCATGTGTTAGATGGTTTGAGACAAATTGTAATAGACTTTCACTCGTTTTATAAAAGACTTTGATTGTATGAAAAATGTTTTAAATTTATGCTAAATTTTATCATCTTATGTTATGAAAGCTAAGTGGCTTGTATGAGGTCCTCCGGGGTCTCGTACACCATGTTACATCTAGGGTGTACCCCTGGGTCGTGACAAGTAGCATGAAGATGTGTATTGCATAATTTGTTGCTAAGTGCTTGAATTGCCAACAAGTCAAGGTAGAGCACCACAGGCCCGGTGGTATGGCTCAGAACATAGATCTTCTGGAATTGAAGTGGGCGATAATCAATATGGATTTCTTTACTAGTTTACTGCGGTCTCGTAGACAACATGATTTGATTTGGGGGATTGTATATCGGATGACTAAATCAGCTCATTCTTAATGGTAAAGACTACCTATTTAGCAGAAGATTATGCCAGATTATATATTCAAGAGGTAGTCAGACTTCATGGAGTTCTGGTGTCCATCATTTCAGATAGAGGTGTGCAATTCACCGCACAATTCTGGTAGTCTTTCCAGAAATGCTTGGGTTCGATGGTAAATTTGAGTACTTCTTTCCATCCTCAGACTGATATTCAAGCAGAGTGCGCACAATTCATACTTTAGAGGATATGTTGAAGGCATGTGTGATCGATTTCAAGGGTAATTGGGATGATCACTTATCTCTCATTGAGTTTGCTTACAGTAACAATTTTCATTCTAGCATCCAGATGGCTCCCTATAAGGCTCTTTATGGGAGAAGATGTAGATCTCCTATTGGATGGTTTGAAGGTTGTGAAGCTGGGTTGATAGGGCTAGACTTAGTTAATCCAGTTATGCAGAAAGTGAAGATCATTCAACAAAGGTTGAAAACAACACAAAGTCATCAAAAATCCTATACCGATGTTAGGAGAAGGGACTTAGAGTTTGAGGTGGATGATTGGGTTTATTTGAAGGATTCACCTATGAAGGGTGTTATGAGGTTTGGCAAGAAGGGGAAGCTTAGTCCCCAATATATTGGTCATTAAAGTATATCCAAGAGGATTGGCAATGTAGCCTATGAGTTGGAGCTACTGCCAGAGTTAGTAGCAATCCATTCGATATTCCATATTTTAATGTTAAAGAAGTGTATGGGCGATCCTTCACTTATAATACCTATTAAAAATATTGGTATTAAGGACAACCTATCTTATGAGGAGATCCCCATTGAGATACTTGATCATCAAGTTCGCAAGTTGAGAACTAAAGAAGTAGGGTCAGTCAAGGTCTTATGGAGGAATCAGTTTGTCGAGGAAGCTACCTGGGAGGCTGAGGAGGATATGAGGTAGAGATACCCACATCTCTTTTCTTCCTAAGACATTTTAGACCAAGGTAATCATTTTTTGTAAAACACTCTTTAAATTGATATGCTATTTTGTGTTAAATCGCATGTTGGGTGTTTGAGCTTGGTGTTAGATGTTGCCACCCTTAGTTCTATTTAGAGTGATCTCATTCGAGGACGAATGTTCTCAAGAGGGGGATATTGTAACATATCGATCTTAAAAAGAACTTATTTTAGAAAGAATCAATCTGGAAAGAGCTATATTAAGAATTTTACAAGTTAGCCTTTAATTTTGAGTTTTGGGTCAACTTCAAATGACCATAACTTTCAGTATAGGATGAGTTAGGTGACCACCCATAAGGTATCAAATGAAAGATAGTTTAGTCCTATTTCCAACACCACCGAGTTTGCTAAATTCCGAGTTTAGATGAGAAAGATATGCATGTTTGAGTTCAGCCTATCCGATTAAGGAAATTCATCCGAATTAAGGAAGGGTATTTTGGCCTTTTCCTTACCCCAATGTCCTAACTCATTTTTAGTAATATTTTATAGGTCTAAACTGACTTAGATCAGTTTTCAAAATTCCTAAACACAATTAGGGTTTTAGAGAGAAGCTCAAGAGGAGAAAGAAAGGAGAAGTTCAAGCGTTCGTTCAAGATTCTTGCGATCGTTGAGGAGTTTCTCCAAGGATTCAATCCTTTCAAGGTATGTAAATTCTCATAGTGTTGGGTTCATTCACCCACATGTAAATCATGTGATTTTAATTCATAGTTTGGTTCTTGAGGTTGAATGATTTGATTTCTTGAGGTTTTGTGCTTCCTAATTGATAATGAAGTTCTTGTTGAGTTCTTGAGGTGAGAGTTGCGAATGAGTGTTTTTCTTTGTGGGTTTTGATGTAGATTTAGTTGTAATTACGTTGGGTTTAAGAATCCAAAAGAGTTTGAGGAAAATCGTTTGATTCTAGATGAGTTAGGGCATAAGATTGAACAAGAAAATTCATCAAAATTCTGGGCAAGAACTTTGGGCGGCGTGCCACCGTAGCGACAGAACTACTGCCCATAACTTTGAGGCTTGATGCGGTGCACCACTAAGTGCACCCAAAACATTGGTCTATAGTTTTGGGGCTGGCACCCTACGCCACTCAGTGCGCCAGGGTTGCCAGGTTCCCTACCTTTTCGACATTCTTTTCGTGTGAGTTCCCTCGAATCGTACCTATGTTTTCTACATGATATCCACACTTAAAAAATCTTCATTAGTTCTTGATATATCATGCATATCCAAGTCATAAATCTTGAATTCATAATTTAAATTCAAGATAGGGTTGAGGGTAAAGTTCGAGGAAGTTCTTTTGAGTCATTTGAGAAGTCGTTGGCAAACCTTTAAAACACGTTTTAAAACTTGAGTACTTGAATAGAAGGATGAAGAGAGTTGAGTTTAATTTTTCAAAATGAATATATCGGAACCAAGTAATCCCAAGAGTAAATGTTATTACATTTAAAATGAGAGGAAACTTTTATTTCCAAATGAGTTATGAGGAAGTTTTGAGCAGCATCTCATTTAGGATAACCTTTTGAGTAATTATCTCAAATTTTGAGGATGAGGAAATGTTTTTACACATATGAGAATGATTTATATTATTGGGAGTAGTATTGAGCACCGATATTGGGACGAGTTCAGACAACTCAAAGTCCTCATAAACCATGTATGCCAACGTGTGTAAAGGGTCATAATTTTTAGATGATTCCTTATTGATTTTTAGAATATCTTAGTAGATGCACTTAGTTGAGGATGTCTTATACTCCACCAAGGTAAAGTACAGTTCTCGCAGCATGGGCGAGACGCTGTATCATCACATATCTCATAGTGATGGTTGTCGGTTACAAAATCACCCAAATAAGAGTAAATAAGTATTGTTGTATTTTTAAATACATTGAGTTGTTATCTACTGTTTTAAAACGCTTTATATAAACTCTATCCTTATTGTTGTTTTATACTTTATTGAGTTGAGTATCCATGAGTTGAGGTTGAGTTTAGTGGAGATGATGTGAGTATGTTTTATTCTTTCCAATTTCAAACTTTTATATGTTTCGTGTTCCCCTTAAATGCTCGTACATTCAATGTACTAATTACATTTGGCCTAAATTATTTCATGATGGAGATAGAAGAGATCAAGGTCATCATTAGGCGTTTCGTTGATACCACTTGCACTTTGATTTATCTTTGGTGAGCCTCCTTGTTTCCGAAGGATTCCATTATATATTTTAGTTTTGTTAGGATGTCATGGGTTTTGTCCCAACTTCCATCATAGTTAATAGAGTCTTCTTAGATAGATAGTAGTGTTTTGAGGAGTACTATCCATTTCTTCTGTTAAATGTTTTAAAGACTTGAGGTTCATATTTCTAGCTAGTCTATTATATTTTGAGTTATTTTATTGAGACATTTGAGTAAAAGCTTTACATTTGAGTTCATCGTATGTTGAGTAAGTGTTCCGCTAAGAGATGAGCCAGACTAAGGGTTTGCTTGGGGCCAACAATAGTTCTCGAGTGCCGGCCACGTCCAGGGTGTAGGCTCGGGGCATGAAAACCATGTCACCTTTAGTTTGTTTTTCTTATGTTTTAGTTTTCATACATTGTACGTGGTGTATGGGTCATGTCCCAACCACTTCCTTAATGCATTAGATTTGCTTGTTATGACTATGAGTAGACTTCCATTTTTATGTCAACCTCTTTTATGATATGAGACATATTGCTTACTTTCTAATATTTTATATTATATTCTGTTGAATGTATGTCAAGTGGTTTATGTAGGGACTCTCGGGGTCTTATACAAACTTGGTATTTAGAGCACAAGGTATTAGAAAAGGTCCTTTAATGTCTAATAAGCCAAGTTGAATAGAGTCCTTTTTATAAGTGTGAAGCGCGTCACATTTATGAATAAGAGGCTACAAAATATTTAGGAAACTTCACTTCTTCCACTACTCTAAAATCGTGCCATAGAGTCTATATCGATAAAGATCCATCTCATAAATATTGCTCGATATTTTTGTAATACCTCAAAAGTTGTAATGTCAAAAAGAAAGAAAATGCAAAAAATATTGACTAAAAATTCTACAAGTCCTACCTATGGACCATAGGAAGTCCTACGAGCCATAAGAAGTTTTGCGAGTCGTAGGAAGGGAGTGATACACTTTCAGTTGAGTTCTAGAAATTTTATTTTTTGAAAATGGGACCTACGACTTGACTGGACAAACCATAGGATAGATGATGGGTCGTAGATGGAAGTCATAGATTTGATTTAGGACCTTAGACCTACAAAAGGTTTTGATGGGTCAGCATTTGTTCTACGGACCGTGAAAGGTCCCGGACAATGTAATTTTGGAGTGTAACTTGAGTTCTATGGACAGTAGAATGGTCACGTGGGAGATGATTGAATATTTGGCTTTCTGAAGTTTATTCTACTGTTGACTAGTACAGAACGTAGAGTTACTAAGGATGGTAGGTCACAAACGTAGGACTATCTGACAATATTTTAAAGGGTATTTGGGACTTTTCCTTTGCAATTAATGCCTATAGTACATCATTTTGATCCTTATTCAAAGCACTATAACTACGCTTCACCCCTAGAAATTTGCCCGACTCTTTCATTCCCTCAAATTCCTAAATTCTCTCTAAGGTTCTCTGCAAAATCCTCTCTCTAGATCAAGGAAGAGGAAGCCAGAGTTCTTTAACTTTAAGTCTTCTTTTTTCATCATTGCTAAGTGCTTAAATCAAGGTGTGTATGGAGTTTATCAATAGGCTCCATTTACCCATTGAGTCCCCAAATATTTTTTACATCTCTAATTTAATTTCAATTCAATTGGTTAAAATTTCATTCAATTCCTTGTGGGTTCTATTTGTATGAATTCAACTATTTGATTTTGATTATATCATGATGATTTAGACTCAATTTCATGCTTTCCAATTGAAATCACATGAACTCATGCATTGATCATTATTTTGACTATGAACCCTAGTTTGCATGAATTTGAAGAAAAGTTATTAATTAATGAATGAAGTTTTCATGAACTTATGCATGATTTGTGAAAAATGATTGATTATGATGTAGGTTTCCTTAAGATAAACATGAATGAATTGTGAAACGATTTTCTTGCATAAAGGGATCATGACTTGGTGAAAGGTTTTCTCACTTAGACTTGATTGATGTTTTAATGAGCTACTCTATGATGTTTAAACTTGGATTAGTATTTGAATTATTATTTTCCATGAATGATGATGACTTTATGTAAATGACTCTTCCGTTGGGATTTAACTTAGCACCGAGAGAACTTAAATGTAGAGGCTTAAATAGGGTAGTCTCTAGCATCAACCTCTAGTTCCTACTACGAGCCCCCGTAGGTTAATCTTAATTTGATAGCTAGTGGATCAACATATATAATATGACATGATACGGAGTTCTACCTTGGCAGATAGACTTTCCCTTCTCGATGTGGGAGTTATATCAGATCCCATGTATAGCTCACATGGTCTATTGTCGATTAAAGCTAATATCTCACTAAATGAACGAAGTTACTTAAAAATGTTCTATGAAGCTTCCTTTATGATTTTAAGATATATTGACCATGTTCATAATTTACAATTCTACTTAAATGATTTACTATGTTAGCTTGGTGATGTATATCATGTTTTTGATTATGTCCTCTTATGATCATGTTCCATGTTTTTATGCAAATCCCTCATACTTAGTACATTCCTTGTACTAATGCATATTGTGCCTACAATGTTTCACTAAATGAGGGCTTGGCGACTCCACTCCCTCCACTAGTGGCTAGTTGGTGATATTGAAGTCCCTAGAGTTGGTGAACCCTCATGTTTCAAGGACAAATCCATCCTTACTTGATTTTCTTTATGTTTTAGTTTTAGACTTTCTATGTGGTGCACGGGTTACGTCCTGACCACTACTTTTGATATAATAGATGGCTTGTCTCAATTTTGATGTACCTCCGCTTATATGCCAAAGTATTTACTTCTTATGATATTTCTTGGTTTTCTATAACATATTGTGTATATGTATGACAAGTGGCTTGTGTAGGGCCTCTTGAGGTCTTATTCTTTATGTCACGTCGGGTGTACTTGGTGTTGTGATAGTTTTTTAGGATATGGCCCCTCGAAGAGATTATGTGAGAAAGAATATGGTTAAGAATGTGTAGCCCGAGGTTCCTCATGTTCTGGTCGACCCCTTGGCTGAGCAAGTGACTCATACCAAATTCCAAACCTCTTTCCAAGTTTTGGCTCAAGCTATGATGTCCCAAGCTAATAGAGAGGCCATTGCTACCTTGAATCCAAATGTGGTTACAACGACAAGGATAAGGGACTTCACTAGGATAAATCCTCTAGTTTTCCATGGTCCCAAGGTTGATGAGGATCCTCAAGAGTTCATTTACAAGGTGTATAAGATAGTAGGAATTATGGGATTGTCTACGGTGGAGAAGGCGTAATTGGCTGCTTATCAACTCAAAGGTGTTGCTCAAGTTTGGTTCAAACAATAAAAGGAAGAGGGGATGGTTGATGTGGGTCCTCTTCATTGGGAGAAGTTAAAGGAGCTTTTCTTGACCGTTTATTTTCTCTTGAAATAAGAGAAGCAAAAGTGCTTGAGTTCATTAACCTTCGACCATAAAATATGAGTGTGCAGAAGTATACTTGGAAGTAGACTCAATTGTCTAAGTATGATGCAACTATGGTTGCACACTCTAGGGCAAGGATGAGTAAGTTTGTGTCGGGTGTTTCCAACTTAGATGTCAAAGAATACCAAACTGATATGCTAATAAAAAGGATGGATATCTCCCCTTTGATGTTACATGCCCAAAAATTGAAGAGGAAAAGGTCAAAGAAAGGGCAAGAGAGTCCAAGAGGGCAAGTATTGATGATGGTGACTTTTCTCATTCTAAGTCCAGTGGACATGGCCATTACATATTTTGGCTAATGTTTTTTGATTAAGGATCTTCTCATGCTCTAACTCCTCATTTCAACCAATATAGGATATATAACCCTAAACCTCAAGGAGGTAATGATGGTGAATCTTTTATATCTACTTGAACTAGGTGTGGCAAGAAACATTAGGACAAATGTTTGGCCGGTACGGATGGTTGCTTTAATAGTGGAAAGAATGGTCACAAGATGAGATATTTCCCATTGCTTGCTACTAAAGGGAGGGATGGTAGAAAAGCTCTGCCTATAAATACCTATTTAATTCTGTAGCTTAATATCAAGTTGTAGCGAATTATTACTAATTTTTAGAATATTTTCTGTTTTAGTTCTTAGAGTTTTTGGGAGACATTGTTCTAGAGCTTGAATGTTTTGAAAGTTTTCAACTTCAAGAAATTGGAAGTGGGTCTTGAAGAATATTCATCCTAGACATGTTTAAAGACATTCTTTATCGTACCCATATGATGGAAACACTTTTTAGTATCGATTTCTATTTCTTTTTCATGTCTAGCTAAAACCCCAATTCTTGTTGTGTGATTACGTGAATATGGGTTAAATTTACTATTGGGTATTGCTCATTGTTAGTTTATTTTTCTGTTTAAATGTGATTTTGTTTAGTAGTTGTGTTTGAACTTAATGGGATTGTAGTTGCAAATACGATTTCATCTTCGTGTTTTTGGCTTGCTCGAGAGAGAGGTTTTAAAACCAAGACTACTAAATTGATAGCATGTGGTTATTGGGTCGTCGTGGGTTCTGCTGGAGAAAGTGAATCGTAGACCTTCTCACACACATTCAGCTCGAGAGATTAAGTGGGCTAAGGCGAAGGCTGTGCTTAATTGTTGCAACTCGGTGTTCGAGAGAAACCGAGTTGAATCGGGGTAAGTTGTTCGCAAGAAAATATACCCCCACTAAAGTCTAGCTTAGTTACATATGTTCAACGATTTACTATCAATAGCATTTATCCGATTGTTTATTTTATCCCATATTCCTATCATATCCCAAGAATCCCATCTCCCTATTTCACATCTTTATATTTTTGTTGTTTTTGTTTCTTAGTTGCATACAAACCACCCATTGATAATTGACATTTGTGTCACCTTTAGATTTAGTATGTTTTTATTCTAAAATATTTATAGTTATGATTGATTAGAACTAAATTTTATTTTTCAATTTGATTCTCGACTGCTAACCGCTCCCTGTGGGAACGATCCCAACCCTTCGTTGGGTTATATTACTACTCGCGATCGTGGGCACTTGAACTGGAATTAGTGTCCTGATATGTGAAGTCAAACTGGTGTCGATGCCGGGGAGTGGTGTTCGTTGAGAATCTTTAGTTAAGTAGTATTTTTGTTCTTGTAAATTATAGTGTTACTTACTTAATTTTTAGTTTTGTTTTGCTTGTTTGAGCTTTGAGAAAGAGGAGGTGAATATGTTGAGCAGTACTCGCGAGCAAATGCAGTTTCCTACATTAGAAATAATGATGTTCAGGGGTCGCATTCTAACCTTCAAACAATTGGAAGGTGAACAGATTCATGAGGCATGGGCAAGGTTTAAAGAACTATTAGTTCGATGCCCAACTCATTAAATTCCCGATATACTCATCCTGGATTGGTTTTACAGAAGTCTTGGTCCCGGAAACAAGGCAATGGCTAATGAACTCATTTCGGGTGGTATTACACAACAACCTTATGAGAAAGCAGCCCACCTGCTTGATCACATGGCTGAAACAAACCAAGAACTAGAGAAGGACTTCATGTTGGCTGCACTGATGACTCAGATAGATGAGTTTGCCAAAAAGATGGTGGAGATTGAAGTCCAATGCAAAAGGAAGGATAGATACGTCCCTCCTCATGAGCAAAGAAGGCCCAAGGACAATGAGGGTAAACGTGTCAAAAAATTGCTCTCAATCCTTCTCCACAAGGTAAATGAGCATGATAGGGTGCTGGAAAAGATGAAGGAGAACATCGAAGTGATGAAATAGATGATTCGTTCTCATTCCAGATGCATTCAGCTGCTCGAGAACCTTACGGGTCATGTGATGCCTCATCTCCACCCATCGCAAAATAGGGGGTTGCGAACTAATGCTATGGCTAACCCCAAGAATGAAGTATGAGTGTTGACTTGCGTCGTGCCACGACATTAACTAAGGCGCTTCTTGGGAGGTAACCCAAGGTTTTATCATTTTGATTTGTTATTCTAGAATAAAGGTGTGTTGATTGTGCAGGTTAAGGTGTGGGAATTGTTCAAAAAGTATAGGTCGGCGAACCAAAAGACCAGAAGGAGCATCACCAACGAGGTCGGCGACTCTGACCTAGACCGCCGTTAGACTCAAGACAAATTCAAATGAGTGTTTGTCAAACTCAGTAAGCCAGTGAAATTATTGGCGCGTCGCCGAATAAGTCAACGATGTCGATTTAGTTCGCCATTTGGACCCTCAATATGACTGAAGGCCCTATACAATTCGGCGAGGCAAGGGATCATTCTGCAAGTCGCCAAATGGGTTGGCGATCATGACTAATGTCACCGAATGGGTGCGAACTGGACGGTCTTTAAAAAGGGTTAATGGTTTAAACTTCCAACTCTTTCACTTTGCCTCGCTTTTATTCTTCCAAATCTCGCACCTATTTAGTATTATGAATATTTTTGCATTTTCTAAGTGTTGTATTCGTTGACTTGTGCTCAGAGTTGGAAACCTTTACCGCCTAGCATTTCAAATTTTGTATTATTCGTCATAAGAGGTTTCTTTTCCGAACCCCATGTTCATTTTTATCGCATTTTGTACTCATTTGCAGATGGTGTTATCTTAGTGATGTGTGCTAGGCCTCTCTGATAGGATTAGAATGTTTGATTGCCGATTATAGTTTGATAACCTTGTCCGTATTGTTTTGATCATCGAATGCCCATAAATTTGTGCCATAAAATGAGTTAAATTTTGTGGGGTTGTTTGGTTAGATTGGTTGGGTAAAGTCTGAGTAGCCCGTATTTGTGCTAAATGGTGGAAATTGCACAATGATAGAGTGGGTGAAACCATTCTTAAGGGCAAAAGTCGTCAAATGGACAAATTTGGCAAAAATTGGGAGAAATCTGAGTATCCTGGGGTGATGGGTGTATGGTTCTGAACTTAATATAACTAGAGCATGCTTTGATTTTGTTTTCAGGGGTAGCAGGGTTAAATTCGAGAAGTTGGGTTGAAAATAAGCCCGTTGGGCCATTTGGCGATCTGGATCAATCTCGCCAAACCACTGGGCGGTTCGCCTAACATCCCCATCTCGCCTTTAATTTAATGCTTTGTTTGATGATTGACTCTATAACTTTCAGCGACATGCTCGAGGTCACCAAAAGAATTCGGTGACTCGCCAAAAGTCTTCTTTATCGCCCTTTGTCTGCACCCCTTAGCCCTTTGGCGGGTTATCCCTTGCTCGCCAAAAGCTATCGGTGATTCACCGAAAAGGACTTCCCATCGCCAACTTGCTGAGAATTTTAAGCCAATCCCTTCGGCGAGCCTGATTTAGCTCGCCAAAGAGATTCGGCGACTCGCCAAATTTATCGGCGAGTATGTCTGCAGTTAAGTTTCTGTTCTTTGATGTGAATATTTACTAACTTTTCTCCGATATTTTGCAGATATGGTGTGAACAAATCTAGATAGGCCACCCCAGAAGAAAGCACAGGGCATTACTACAAACGAAGGGGGATCAAATCCTCCAAAGAAGAGAAGGCAAGAACTCCCACCGGGAGACAAAGGCAAAATAAAGAAGCATACATCTGAGATAGTAACTGTTGACACCCGGGCTGATTTGTCTGAGCCTGAAGATGAGTGGCGTTTGATTTCCCGAAGGGATGAGCTCCGGGATAGATCTCAACTCACATCCACCAGAGTTCCCTCATCTGTCACTCCTCCTACTTCAGAATCAGTGCCAGCTCAGGCACCCCCTGTAACCCTTGTGCTCCCTATCGATCCTCCTCCCAGGCTTCTGAACATATTGAAAGGAGATGGTTTACGAATTATCCTTGAGGAGAGGTTACTTTCTATAGAAGGCTTGGAGGGGAAGTTTCCAGATGTGAGGGAGACCCTCCACTTCCACAGATTTGAGCAGTTCACTCGGCCTCGAGGCCCCTATATTCCCTCCTGGGTCCGCGAGTTTTACACAGGTTATGGTTATCTTGTTCCTAAGAGTAAGAAGAAAGCTAGTGAGTTCAGACCGGTTAAAGTGGTCGTGGTCCGAGGCAAGGAGGTCAGGTGCAGCAGTGAGTACATTAACACTGTAATGGGTAGAGATCTTCACTCCACACACCCTTATGATGGATTGCCTGTTGCTCAATCCTTGGATGATTTGACGGGGTGGCTGGCACCCCTCATTTCAGACACCACCCCGAGGTGGATTGAGGTGGGAGCCCCAATTGAGAAAAGGGACTTAAGTGTCGCTGCGCGTCATTGGTTTTGATTTATCAGCAACTCCATCATGCCCTCCCAAAATGAATTTGTTCTCCGTCTTCCTAAGAGAGAATGTATGGGATCGATTATTTCTAGGAAGAGCATGAATATGGGGATTATTATTGAGCAAGAGATGGTAATAAGGGCCAAGCAGAATCAGACCTCATTCCCATTCCCAGTACTGATCATAAAACTATGCCAGCGAGCAGGAGTTCCCCGGGATGATATAAGGGATATTGAGATTACCCCTTCCTCCTTCACTAATATCTGGCATATTGATGCCGAGTACACTAGAGAGGAGGCTGACATGAGGAGAGCAGCTCCGACAGATACTTCTCCAGAGGTGGATGTCGATTCTATACCTGCAAAGGCGTCTTTGCCTACTCCGGCCTCTGAGCCTTCAAGTACTTCTGGTCCTTCTTCCTCCTCACATGCCCCAGGTACATCCTCTTCCTCCTAGCAGATCAAGATCACTCATGCAATGATTCTGAAGATGGGGCATCTTGCTTACTAAGTTGACGTGAGAGCTACCAAACTGGAGAGAGATATCCCATTAATGATTGAAGTTGCGATTCTAGCTGTACGAAGCCCTCTGCAGACTTCTATTGACACTCTCACTATGAGAGTTGATGCTTGTAAGAGCAGACAGGGGGCGACCTCCAAGGTTCCGACTTTAAAAGCCGAGGTAGCAGATTTGAGAAAGGACGTAGACTATTTGAAGTCTACCAACTTCATTTCATTGATCCAGGCTGCAGATGATATGGATGCTCCTAAGACCTCTGGGATTCCTCCAGATACTACCGGCGATGCACACCGGGATGAACATACAGTTGGGGAGTCGGATGCTGAAACCGACGAGGAGAAGATTGGGGTTAAGGAGGAGAACATATTCAGAGATTTGCCAGATCTTGTAGGGACGGTTGTGCAGACATCACCGGTAGAGAACTCCATGGCTGTCTTTAGTGGAGTTGTTGCTTATGAGGTGATTCTGAGCACTAATGCCCAAGTCTAGATTGATGTATCGGGCACTGAGGCCCAGACAGATGGAGAGACTACATAGACATTATCCCTTCTTTACCTCCCTCTCGGTCTTACTTTCTTTCACTTTTTGGATACTTACTTCATTTGCATTTGAGGAATTTTTTTTTTTGTGGTGGGGTGAGGCCCACCTTTTGTGTGAATAGTGATGTTTGATGTTTAGTTTATATATTTGAGTCGTTATGCTTACAATTGTGTTTTGCACTGCTTTTAGCGAATGTTTGAGCTTGTGGATGCTTGTGCTTTAATTTTAATTGATTTTAAACCCTTCCAAAATTTTCGCCCACTCTTGTATGTACTTGAATGTGGGTTTTCTTTAGCAAATTTGAGTCTCGGTTTTGATCAATATCGATGAAAAATAGTTCTCATAATCGAATGAGCATGAATGTGTGGCTACGCTGAGCCCAAGTGAAGTTACATAGATAATATGTGAACTCTTTGCATCTCATTGTGACTAGCCAATTATCGAATCGAGTCTCTTGGATGAACATTGCACACTAGCGAAAGTGTGGAGTCTCATTTGACTTTGGTGTCAATGTTTTGTGTGATGAGCTTATCGTAAACCATGCATGATGACACCTAGAATTAACCCAGTTGGTCCGGTCGATTAAGTAAGGCTATCTCTTGATATGATCTTAGGAAACTTCAAAGAGTGTAAGCCAATTTGACATAAACATCTTTTGTGGCCTACCTTGTGAGTGTGTGAACCTCTTTTGAACACCCCTTAAGCCTTACCTTTCTTTGAAAGAAACTTGATGAATACATGACCCTTCTTATATCCACTACCTATAATCCTCTTGATTTGTTGTTGATTGAATAAATAACTTAGGCCAAAAGCCTAAGTTGGGGGTGTGGTGAAAAGAGAAGGCAAGTCAAGAAGTGCAAGAAAAGTCTCATTTAATCCGTAGTGTTGAGAAAAATGGAACCCTCCAAACAAAATAAAAGAGAAGAGAAACAAAAAGAATAAAAAAAGAAGTCATGGAATAAATTTATGAAAATACAAAAGAAATACAATCCATGGAAAATGAATAATGGGATAACTTATGAGCACTAAAAAGAATGATGAAAGAAGAGGAAATGAAGTGTTGTGAGCACCACATTTCATGAGGATGAAAGTCACTAAGCCTAAATAATCATACCTTTGCACCCAGCCCCATTACAAGCCTTGAAAAGACCTTTTTAATCTTAAGTGAGCTGAAGCAATTGTCAATTGGAAAATACGGGCAAATCATGGGTGAAAGCATGCATTGTGTTCTTCTTTGTGAGTGTGAGTGTTGATCTTGATTCCAGAGGTTTAAATGATTGAACCATTATGTGTGAATATGGAATCAGTCTTTGTGTGAGGGCATTTGAATACCTTAGTTGAGCTTGAACTTGCATTTGAAGCAATTATTGTGAACTTGAGAATCTTTGTTAATGGTGTGTCACAACTTGAGTCTTTGAGTACACACTTGATACTTGTATGAGTAAGTTGAGTCTTGTGTGTACATTCATGATTGAGTCTTGTGTATCACAGTTTGAGACATCCCTTTTGAAATGCTGAACTTGAGTTTTACTTGAGGACAAGCAAAAGATTAAGTTGGGGGTGTTGATGAGTCCACCATTTGGACTCATTTAGGGCTTTATTTTAATAGATTTAGTGTCCTCAAATGGATATTTTGTCTCAATAATTGATGTAAATCCTTAATTTTCAGTTATTTTAAATTTCAGCAAAACATGGACACTACTTGGCAAAAAGGAGCAAAGCGACTTAAAGAAGGAAGAAAAGACAGCCTGAAGATTGCCTAATCCGTTAGGCGAATTGCCGAAAGGCCTCAAATCTCGCCTAACATTCCAGTGTGCTAAGCCCTAAAGGAAAAGATCAAGTCTGCGAAGAAAAGGAGCAATCAGCGCATTGCCGAGCAATTCTCTATCACCCAATGATTCAAAACGTGAAGATGTTGAAGGCAAAAACTAAAAGGCGATGAACCAGACCAAAGGACGGATCGCCGAGTGTATCAGCGATCCCGACTAACTATGTCAAGTGGTCCTTCGCAGCATAAATTTTCAAAAACTATAAATACCTATTTAATTTTTTAACCTAGTATCAAGTTGTAGCGAATTATTACTAATTTTTAGAATATTTCAGTTTTAGTTCTTAGAGTTTTTGGGAGACACTGTTCTTGACCTTGATGGTTTTGAAGGTTTTCAACTCCAAGAAATTGGAAGTGGGTCTTGATGAATCTTCATCCTTGACGTGTTTAAAGACATTATTTATCGTACCCATTTGATGGAAACACTTTTTGCTATCGATTTCTATCTCTTTTTCATGTCTAGCTAAAACCCCAATTCTTGGGGTGTGATTATGTGAATATGGGTTAAATTTACTGTTGGGTATTGCTCATTGTTAGTTTATTTTGCTGTTTCAGTGTGATTTCGTTTAGTAGTTGTGTTTGAACTTAATGGGATTATAGTTGCAAATACGATTTTATCTTCGTGTTTTTAGCTTGCTCGAGAGAGAGGTTTTAAAACAATGACCACTAAATCGATAGCCTATGGTTATTGGGTCATCATGGGTTCAGCTCGAGATAGTGAATCATAGACTTTCTCCCACACATTCAGCTCGAAAGAGTGAATGGGCTAAGGCAAAGACTATGCTTAATTGTTGCAACTCGGTGTTCGAGAGAAACCGAGCTGATTCGGGGTAAGTTGTTTGAGAGAAAATTTACCCCCACTAAAGTCTAGCTTAGTTACATATGTTCAACAATTTACTATCAATAACATTTACCTGATTGTTTATTTTATCTCATATTCCTATCACATCCCAAGAATCCCATCTCCCTATTTCACATCTTTATATTTTTGTTGTTTTTGTTTATTAGTTGCATACAAGCACCCCATTGATAATTCACATTCATGTCACCTTTAGATTTAGTATGTTTTTATTCGTAAATATTTATAGCTATGCTTGATTAGAACTAAATTTTACTTTTCTATTTGATTCTCGACTACGAAGCGCTCCCTGTGGGAACGATCCCAACCCTTGGTTGGGTTATATTACTACTCGCGATCGTTGGTACTTGAACTGGAATTAGTGTCCTGATACGTGAAGTCATCTATCAAGCATTAATTGAGATAATTACATGATTTTACGATGAATCCCTATGAACCGATGTCTAACCCATGTTTTCTGGATATTGATAATTGAAAGTAGGTTTTGAACTAGGAGAAGTGAATTATGGAATTATGCATGTTCTTATGAAATTGATGAGATATGATGTAGCTTGCTCTAAGAGTAAAAGAATATATGTTGTTATTGTGGTTAACTGTTGTGAAAGGGTTGCTCACATAATTATGCATGAATGTGAAAGATTTTCTCACTTAAATGATTCTAAGGTGGAAAGGTATTCTTACCTAAAGGGAATCAAAGAGAAAGAGCTATTATAAGAATGAGGCAAGCGATAATTACCCATGACCTCTAATGAAAGACAAGAGGCGATTACTCATGTCACATGATGTAAAGACAATAGGCGATTACCCAAGTCCCTTAAAGAAAAGATGAATAAGAATAATAGATATGCCGTGGGAGTTATGCTTTGCACCGAGTGGCCCAGTGGCGATTACCCAAGTCACATAAACTATGTGCAAACATAGGATTATCTTGATAGAAATTAGCTAGTGGATCCTCGTAAGCTAGAAAGTCATGGTCTTACCTTGGCAAGTAGGCCACCCCTTTTTGGTGTGGCAGATACCGGGTTCCATTTTAATAGCTCACATGGTCTTACATGTCAATTAAAGGTAATTCTCCCAGGTTAATGAATCAAGGTTACTTCGAGAAGTATGTCACATATGTTTATGATGACGTTTATTTGCATTGACCATGTTTTCAGACTTATGTTGTCTAAACCATTTTTATATATCATGTTTTAGCTTGGTCATTGCATCTCATGAAGATATCTCTTTGCAAGAACATGTTGAAATGTTTTATGCATGTCTATCATACCTGGTACATGTGTGTACTAACGCATATTCTTGTCTACATTTCCCCAAATATAGGATCCGACCTTACAGATTCACACTTCTGTGGCTAGGAATCTCATATAGGAAATTGAAAATTGGTAAGTCCTCATCACCTAAGGACCGAGTTTGATTTCATATTATCCTTGATTTTAGTTTTTAAACTTGATGTAGGGCTACGCCTCGATCAATCATATGTACTAGATGGATTTTGAGACGATGTTTAGACTTCCGTTTTTCTCTATAAAACTTTTATATGTTAAATTGTCTTTTAAATCTTTGATATTCTACTATCTTGTATGATGAATCCTAAGTGGTTTGTATGGGGTCTTTTAGGGTCCTATACGCCAAGTTACACCTAGGGGAAACCTTGGGTCATGACACCGAGGCTACCTCTTACACGTAACACAGGACATAGGATCATGAGTGAACCCAAGTTAACCCATAGTCTGGCATATATCACAAGCATACTGAATAGATAATAAAGATAACCGAAAGCATTACTAATAAATGAGTCCAAAACTAAGGACTCCAATCCTTTAATAATTTTTAACATGTCAACGTGAAGCAACCCCAAACAATTGTGTACTGACTCTATATTTGAATGGCTCAACTACTGGTGAGCTGCTGGGACAAGTTCCCAGCTAACTCTAAAAATATTGAAAATAAACTAACCAAACCAAGCATAAAAAAATATCCTTGAACTATGAGAACTGACCACTGAGGTTTCTGAATATAGGCTGTAAATTGAACTAAGTGTGAGCTGGATGCTGAGTGCCTTGACATACCTCACAAAATGATGTAACACAAAGTATGCGTCAGTACTTGCAATGTATTGAGCATGTAGGATATAGATACTAAGATAAAAAATTATATAAGTTAGCAATATATTATTGAGCATGGAAATAGACTTTACAGAAGTGTAACTCAAAAGCTAAGCTAAATGCAATGACCAAGTACTAATCATGTAGCTAATATGCTAAACTGAATACTGATAACATGGTCAATCCAATGCAAGTATGACTTTGGGAGCTACTATTAACTAACATAAACCACGTGAGCTAAATGTGAAGTCCGATGTATATGCTCAATCGAGAGGACCCAATATACCTTGCTAGAGGTATAGAGGCATGACTGTGGCGTGATCACTAAAACTGGTGCCCAACAGAGGAGACTTTTGAACCTACGCTGGCATATAGTTTCGGGACTATGAGGGTACATTGAACCCTAGTCCAACTAGATGCTAATCTACTCCTAACTGAATGAAAATCTAAAATGCACTAAAGTATTAAGTAGCTCAAAATAATGACATGCTATCTAGGAATCCACATAAATTTACTAAAAAGTATGGCATTCAAATTCTAAAGCATGATCATATGACTGATCTATGTAGCAAGTATAATTCATGAGTACTAATGATTAATGTAAGCTATGGTTCTGAATTCTATACATGGAACTATGCAAACTTTCCAAGAAACATGATATTTTGATTATGGAAACTATAGCAGCTAAAACACAACGAATCTCTAATGTTTTAGAAACCCCAAGTCTAAACAAGATATAAAAAATCAAAGAACTAACTGAACTCTAGGGACCTAATGGGTGAAAGGAGCCCAAAAGTGAAATCCCACATACTTAGTGACGAAATCTACAGAGAAATCCTTTGTATTTCGGGGCTGAAATTGAAGAAGACTTCTACTTGTTCCTATGAGAAACTGTCAACTTTTACTCTTCTTTTCATTATAATCTTGATGATTTTAGGAGAATGAGGGTTCTAGGTAAGTTTTGACTAGATTATCAGGCTTAGACTAAGTAAAATGATGCAATTTAAGCATTAATCGATGCACTTTAAGTACCAAACACATAGGGAAAAAGACCAATGCGACCTTGACTTAAAAGTTGACGAAGTGGCTTCAAGACAGGCTTCAGGGGACATCTAGAGCACCACAACCCATCAAGTGGATTGTGAAGATTCTCTACCTGATAGGGCTTCACTATTTTGAGCATAACGTTTTACTCCAAGCTTAGAATTAGGCAAACTCATGGGCGTTGGAATCAAGATTTAGAGATCTTTAATTTGATAGGTCATGGGATACCTAATTCAATTTGTGTTGAAAGATATGATAGTTTGAAGTTGAGCCTAAACTCAAAGTATGATAAGTCTCCCTGACAATCGACTTCACGGTCTGTGTGGAGCTTCACAAACCATTTAGACGTTCATGGTCCTTAACCAGTGTCTTCGGAGGTGCAATCTCATTTAAAAGCTAACAAAGTGACTACAAGACAAGCTTCACAGGCCGTCTAGGGTACCACAGCCCATCAAGTGGGTCTTAAAGATGCTCTACCTACAAGGCTTCACTAAAATGAGCACAACTTTTTACTTAGATCTTTGAATTAGGCAAACTTGGTGGCATTGGAAAAAGGACTCAAATATCTTTAATTTGATAGGTCTTGGGCCATCAAATTCATTTTTTGCTAAAATATGTGATCGTTTATTGTTTCCCCAATACTCAAGACCTTACTTGGGTGAAACCTCTTTGACTGGGTGACTTGTACGGACCTTTAGACGGGCCATCCAAGTCACCACAGACAGTCTAGGGCGACATCTAGGTGACCCCTCCCAAGGCAATCCTGGATGGTCACTCACGACATCCTTAATGTACCATGGTCCCCTACACAGATCGTCTAGGATGCCGCGATGGGTCCATGGTTCATTTTGGATTCCCTGACACCTAAATTTACCCTTTTAGCCCTTTTTCGAAGTCCGAGGTGTTTCAATATCTCCCCATTGGGATCATCTATCGTCAAATGAAGACTAAAAAAGTAGAGTATGGAGGGAAGGAGCTTCAATCCCTACCACTGAGTAATAGAAATTGATATCTAACAGAATCGAGTTTCATGAACATGCAAATATGCTGAAATGCAAGGATAATTGAGGGAAAAATATACTGATACTGAATTAATTATACAATCTCAACTGGAACCTCTTCATATGTGAGACTATCTTTCAAAGCCACACTCCCTAAAGGTATTATTGATGCCAGATCACCCATACAGTTTTTCAACAAATAAATGTGAAAAGCTGGATGAACCGCTCCTAGTTCTACTGGCAACTCTAAGTCATAAGCCACATTACCAACCCTTTTCAGGATTTTGTAAAGACCTACATCTCTGGGATTAAGCTTCTCTTTCTTGCCAGATCCCACCACCCCATTCACCGGTGACACCTTTAGGAAAATCCAATCATCAATTTAAAACTGTAAGTTCCTTTTCCTAACATCTGTATAGGACTTCTTATAACTCTGAGTTGTCTTTAGTCTATCTCTGATGAACTAAACTTTCTCCATAGCCTCATGAAATGAATCTGACCCAATCATGGGTGCTTCACCTAATTCGAACCAACCAACTAAAGACCTGCATCTATGCCAATACAGTGCCTCGTAAAGGGCCATTTGAATACTAGAAATAAAGTTGATATTATAGGAGAACTCTATGAGAGGTAGGTTATCATCCCAACTACCCTTGAAATCGATCATACAAGATCTCAACATGTCTTCTAAGGTCTGAATGGTACGCTCTGACTGACCATCCGTCTGTGGATGAAATGTTGTTCTGCTATTTTACTTGAGTACCAAGACCTTTCTGAGGACCCCTATCTGAGATGATAGACAAGGGAACCCCATACAACCTGACTATGTCACTGATGTAAAGTTTGGTGTAATCCTCCACTGAATCTGTAGTCTTGACATCCAAGAAGTGACCTGACTTAGTGACTATGTCCACTCTCACCCAAATAGAGTCATGTTGTTTGTGAGTACGAGGTAAACTTATAATGAAATCCACGTTTATCACTTCCCACTTCCACATAGGAATGCTAATCTCTTGAGTCACACCTTTTGGTTTCTAATGCTCTACTTTGACCTATTGACAATTAGGACACTTAGCCACAAATTTTGTGATGTCTCTCTTCATGTCGTTCCATCAAATGACTTACCGTAGATCACCGTAGATCATAGTGGTATCCGAATGAATAGAATATCTGGAATTATGGGTTTCTGTAAGAATCTGCTACCTCAACTCACCCACATCGGAACACATAAGCGACCCTGGCAACAAAGCACGCCATCTCCTCTTTGGGAGAAAACATCTACTCTCTGTTGATGAACTGCACCTTTCCACTGAAGTAATATAGGATCACTATCCCGTTTTTCCTCAACCTCTACTACCAATGAAAATTCTGACCCATTCTGAACTATCACACCATGATCTGATGTGTCCATAAGGCAAACTCCTAAGCGATCAAGACGGTGAACATCTTTGGATAATTCTTTATTCTCTTCCTCAACATGTGCTACCCTACACATGGATAGTCTTCTGAGGGCGTCAACTACTAAATTGGCCTTGCCTGGATGGTGAAGCACATTCATGTCAAAGCCTTTGACGAATTCAACCAATCTCCTCTGACGAAGATTTAACTCTTTCTGGTGAACACATATACTAGAGGGTCTTAAGTTTTCTAGAAGCATAGGCTACAACATTACCTTACTACATGAACACACAACTTAAGCCGACCCTGGATGCATCACAATAAACTACATAACCGTTTGAACCATCTAGTAACGTCAAGACAACAACTATAGTAAACCTGGACTTCAGTTCTAAGAAGCTTTTTTCACAGTCATTTAACCAGTGAAACTTGACCTTTCTCTAAGTTAACTTAGTAAATAGGGAAGCTATGGATAAAAATCGTTCAACAAACCTCATGTAGTAACTATCGAAACCAAAGAAACTTCTAATATCAGCTAGACAGGTGGGTCTGGGACAATGTTGTACTGCCTCTATTTTATGAGAATCCACTCGGATCCCCTCACTAGATACCACATGGCCAGGAAAAGCGACTGAATGTAACCATAATTCATATTTGCTGAGCTTAGCGAATAACTGGTGATCTTTGAGGGTTTGCAGAACAACTCTCACATGAGTCGTATGCTCTTCCTCACTCCAAGAATAAACGAGGGTATCATCAATAAAGACAATGATAAGAAAGTCCAAATATTGTTTGAACACCATGTTCATTAAGTCCATGATAGTTGCATGAGCATTTTTTAGTACAAAAGACATAACTACAAATTCATAATGACCATACCGAGTCTAGAAAACTGTCTTCGAGATGTCACGATCCCTGACTGTGAGCTAATGATAGACAGATCAAAGGTCTATCTTAGAAAAACAACTAGAATCCTGAAGTTGGCCTAACAATTCATCAATCCTGGGGATGGGATATTTATTTTTGATTGTGACTTTTTACAATTGCTGGTAGTCAATGCACATTCTGAGAGAATCGTCTTTCTTCTTCATAACAACATTGGAGCATCCCATAGAGAGATACAGGGTTTAATGAAGCCCTTATCTAGAAGGTCTTTCAACTCTTCTTTCAATTCCTTTAACTCGACAGGATCCATTCTATAAGGAGGAATCTAAATAGGTTGGGTATTTGGAAAGACACCTATTCTGAAGTTGATTTCTCTTTCGGGAGGAACTCCTAGAAGATCTTATGGTAACAGTTTTAAAAACTCATTTCTGATTGGGACTGACACAAGAGTTGAGGTTTTGGAGTTTGAATCCTTAACCCAAATAATACGATAGATATACCTTTTGCAAATCATTTTCTTTGCCTTAAGGTAAGAGATAAGTCGACCAATAGGCACTGAGTTACTACCCTTTCACTCTAAGACTGGCTCATTTGGAAGCTGAAATTGAATGATCCTAGTTCTACAATCGACTGAGGCATGACAGTAATGTAACTAATCCATGCCTCAAATGATATTAAAATTTACCATTTCTAATTCTACAAGGTCTCCTCAGGTGACTTTCTGAGAAACTGCGATAGGCACTTTTGATATACCCATGTAGCTATAACTGGTCACCAACTATAGTAGAGACTATGAAGGGTTCAGAGAGAGTTTCTGTACCACCCTATATTTGAAATACTAAATTATGACTGACTTCAGAATGGTGTAGGTGGCAACCACGTAGACCACTCACGGATAGTAGGTGTGGTGCGTGGGTGGCCCTGACTAATGAAGGTCAAAGGCTCAGGATCATGGCCTGACGTATGGATAGTAGGCCAGACCACGGTTCATGGTCGGGGTTCGTGGTTCCCTGGCCAAGAATTGACTTTTTGACCATGAATGACGGACCTGCAAGACGGTCCGTCATCCTGACCCCGGTTCGTCATCAGTGGTCTGTGGATGGCTGATCGGTGGTTAAGTGCAGGGGTAGTTGGGTCTTTTCCTAATTATTTTATGTTAATACTACATCAATTTGCCTAAGTCTAAGACCCCTATATAAGTATTTTAACCCCCAAATTTCCCAATAGAAATTATTCTCTCAAATTCACCAAAAGAAATTGGGTTCTTCCTCTCTAAAATATTTCTCTCTCTAGAACTTGAAGAAGAAGAAAGGGTTCAAGCTAGGATCAAGGTCAAGCCTCCATTCCTCAAGAAATTGTGGGATTTGATAAGAGAGGTATGATAGTTTTCATCAATGGATTCCTTCCATTCATGGAGTTTCCAAATTCCTCTATTTCAAAGTTAGAATTCCCCAATGGAGTTAGTGCTTTCTTCAATTATCATGGGTTTTTCAATGTTGAATTAAATAATTTAATTATGATCTCTTATGCATGAATTGATGAATTACTATGATTTTATGATGATTTTCCCATGAACCTATGTAATCTCTATGTTTTCAAGTTACGATCATGTGTTGTGGGATTTTGATTATGAAAATAGAGTTTTATGAAATCAATCATGTATTTACAAGAGTTACATAAATTTATGATGTAATCCATATCTAACCAATGTTTTTAAAATGTTAACGATTTAAAGTGGGTTTTGAACCTTGAAAGGGTAAATTATGGAATTATGCATATTTTTATGAAATCTGTGCAAATGTTTTAAGGATGCTTTGAGAGTAAAGTATCAATGATGATGTTATGTTGTTGAATGGATTTCTCATAAACACATAAAAGCATGATGTGAAAGATTATCTCACATAATAAGGATTCTAAGGTTGAAAGGTTTTCTCACCTAATTGAATCAAAGATTTAAGGAGGTATCCTAATGAAACTTAGCTTGGATTGGTCGAAAGATACCTTTCCATGGATGATGACTTAGCTTGGATTGACAAGATGACGTGCCTTTCCATGGATAATAAGAAGAACAAGAAATGACTATTCCGTGAGATTTATTCTTAGCACCAAGAGGCTATTGAGATGGAAGCTCTCCCATTAGTAGAGGTTGGGTTTCTAGAAGCAATCTCTTATCCCTTACTTATGTGCCCCCATAGGATGATTTTCTAGATAGACATTAGCTAGTGGATCCACCTAAGCTAGAATTTCATGGTCTTTACCTTGGAAAGTAGGGCAACCCTTTTCGGTGTGGGAGACACCGACGGATCATGTTATATCTCAAATGGTCTCTATGTCGGTTAAGGCTAATTCCCACATTAATAATGAACTAAGGTTACTTCAAGAATTATCTCACATATATTCAAAGGTTTCAAATGATGTTTGCTTGCATTGACCATGGTTTTATGAAATATGTTTTCTAACCCTTTTATATCATGTCTTAGCTTGATCAATTGCATGCCATCAATTGTCCTCTTTAAGCCTGATTTAAATGTTTTATGCATAACTATCATACTATGTTCATTCTTTTGTACCAACACATACTCTTGCCTACAATTCCCTAAATGTCGAGTCTGACAGTCAGGTTTCTCAGTTTCGTGGCTAGTGATTGATTTCGAGATTCCTGAGTTTTGGAAGTCCTCATGATTCGAGGACAGATATTCCATTTTTCACTTTCTTTCATGTATTTTCACTTTTGAACATGATGTATGGGTTAGGCCCAATTTCATTCTATTATATTAGATGGCTATTGAGAAAAGTGTTTTAGACTTCCGTTTTTCTTTATAAAACTATTGGACTTGGACTATTGTTTTACTCTTATTGTTCTATTTCTTATGTGATGAAAGCTAAGTAGCTTGTATGGGGTCATTCGAGGTTCTATAAACCATGTTACATTTAGGGGGTACCTTTGGGTCATGAGAAACATGGTAATCAGAGCACAAGGTTTAGAATGGTCATAGGATGTCTTGTAATCCACATCGAGTAGAGTCTTTTTAATGAGTGCGAATCGCACCACATTTATGAATGAGAGGCTATAAGGTGTTTAGGACACTCCATTTCTTTCATTACTCTAAAGTAGTGCGGTAGATTTTAACTCTATAAGGTCTCTCTACTAATCCTTATCTGATGCTCTACAAGACATGGCTACTAGAAAAGCTTATGCTAGAAGGAATGCGAGGGAGAATGCGGAACAAGAGGATCCTCCACAAGCTCTTCAATTTTCGGTTGATCCTTTGGACGAACAAGTGACTAATCAGAGTTTAGGGCAGCTTTCAAGTGTTGGCTCAAGCCATGACGACCTAAGCCAGTAGGGAGGTTGTGGTTTCCATTAACCCAAATGTGAGTACGGCGGCATCTAGAGTGAGGGAGTTCACTAGAATGAATCCTCCAGATTTTCATGGTTCTAAGGTTGAAGAAGATCCTTAAGAGTTCATTGATGAGGTCTACAAGGTCTTGATAATTATGGGAGTGACCCCGATGGAAAAGGCAGAGTTGGCCGCTTATCAAATAAAAGGTGTTTCTCAAACTTGGTTTAGCCAATGGAAAGAAGGGAGACCGCAAGATGTGGGTCCTCTTGATTGGGATAAGTTTAAAGGCTGCTTTTCTTGATAGGTTCTTTCCCCTTGAGATGAGGGAAGAAAAGGCGCTTGAGTTCATCAACCTTCGACAAGGGAGTATGAGTGTAAAGGAATATGCTCAAAAGTTCACACAATTATCTAAGTATTCTCCAACAATGGTTACCGATTCATGGGAAAGGATGAGTAAGTTCGTTTTGAGTGTGTCCGAAATATTTGCGAAAGAGTGTCTTATCGCTATGCTCATTAATGACACAGACATATATCATCTCATGGTTCATGCTCAACAGATTGAAGAGGAGAAACTTAAACAAAAGTCTAGGGAAACAAAGAGGGCTAAGACCAGTGATTGTAATTTCTCACATGCAAGGTCTGATGGACATGGTCGTCCTAGATTTCGACAAAGGTTTTCCAATCAAGGTTCCTCCAATGATCCTCCAAAGATCAACAATTATAGGGTGTCTAACCCTAAACCTCAAGGAGGTAAATGTTGTGGATCTTCATTGCCTAAGTCTACATGTACTAAATGTGGAAAGAAGTACGAGGGTAAGTGTCTTGTCGGCACAGATGGTTGCTTCGGCTGTGGTAAGAGTGGTCATAAAATGAGGGTTTGCAAAATGCTTTTCGCTAAAGGAAGAGAGGGCAAGAAAGCTCCTCCTAGTCGTTCGGGTTCCAATGCTCCCAAGCAAAACTGATTCTATGCACTTCGAAATCGTGGTGAGCAAGAGTCTTCTCCGGATGTGGTCACCGGTATGTTAAAAGTCTTCCACTTCGATGTTTTTGCATTACTGGATTCCGGTGCTACCTTGTGTTTTGTGACACCATATGTGTCTATGAGGTTTGATGTTATTTCGAATGTGTTGTTAGAACCTTTTCTTCTTCTACTCTAGTTGATGACTCTATTGTGGCTAAGAGGGTCTATAGAAAGTGTCCCGCTTCCTTGTCTCATAGAGTTACTCTTGTTGACATGGTAGAGATTGATATGCTAGATTTTGGTGTTATCCTTGGGATGGATTGGCTGCACTCATCCTATGCTTCTATTAATTGTAGAACTCGTGTAGTCAAGTTTCAATTTCCGAATGAGACTATCCTAGAGTGGAGGGAGGGGGATTCTATACCTAAGGGTTTGTTTGTATATTGTCTTAAAGCTAGAAAGATGATTTTTAAGGGTTGCATTTACCATCTAGTTAGGGTGAGGGATGTAGATTCTGAAACCCCTACTCTTGAGTCAGTTCCTGTTGTTAATGAGTTTCCGAAAGTGTTCCCAGATGACTTACCCTGTATTTCTCTCTCGAGGGAAATAGACTTCGATATTGACTTTCTCCCAAATACACACCCTATTTCTATTCCTCTTTACCATATGACTTCGGCAGAACTTAAGTTATTGAAAGGACAATTTAAAGACTTGTTGGATAAGGGTTTCATTCAACTGAGTATCTCTCCATGGGGTGCTCCTGTTTTGTTTGTTAGAAAGAAAGATGGTTCTCTTCGCATGTGTATTGACTATCGTCAGTTGAATAAGGTGACCATTAAGAATATGTATCCTCTTTCAAGGATAGATGATTTATTTGACAAACTTCAAGGATCAAGTCATTTTTCTAGGATTGACCTTCGGTCGGGTTCTCACCAATTGAGGGTTAAAGAAGATGACATTCTGAAGATGGATTTTTGAACTCGGTATTGTCATTATGAGCTTTTAGTAATATCTTTTGGGTTGATTAATGCTCCAGCGGCGTTTATGGAGTTGATGAATATGGTGTTCAAACAATACTTTGACATGTTCGTAATTATGTTCATTGATGATATATTGATCTATTTGAGCAGTGAGAATGAGCATATTGGTCATTTGAGGATCGTGTTGAAAATTCTTAAGGACTAACAACTCTTTGAAAAGTTTAGCAAATGCAAATTTTGCTATGGTCCATAGCTTTTCTTAGCCATATAAGGGTATTGAGGTAGATCCTAAGAAGATGGATAGGGTCAAGAGTTGGCATAGACCTCTATCTCTTTTGGGTATTAGAAGTTTCTTGGGTTTAGCTGATTATTACGGAAGGTTTATTGAAGGGTTCTCTTCAATTGCCTCTCCTTTGATAACATTAACTCAAAAGAAGGCTAAGTTCATATGGTTCGAAACATGTGAGAAGAGTTTCCAAGAGTTGAAGGATAGACTTACTTCCGCTCCGGTGTTGACTTTAGCGGAAGGGATAGGTGGGTTTGTGGTTTATTCTGATACCTCTAGGATTAGGTTAGGATATGTGTTTATGCAAAATGTAAAAGTGATTGACTATGCCTCAGCGCAACTTAAGATTCATGAGAAGAATTATCTTATCCATGACTTTGAACTAGTGGCGGTTGTGGTTGCCTTAAAAGATTTGGAGGCATTATTTGTATGGCGTTTATATAGATGTGATTACCGACCACAAGAGTTTGCAATATGTGTTTAATTAGAAGAATCTAAATCTCCGTCAAAGAAGGTGGCTTGAGATATTGAAAGATTATGACATAAGTGTTCTCTATCACCCCGACAAGGCAAATGTGGTGGCGGATGCTCTTAGTCAATTATCCATGGGTAGTGTTTCTCATATTGAAAAAAAAGAAAGAGTTGGTTCGAGATGTTCATAGATTGGCCCGATTGGGTGTTTGGTTAATGAACTCTACCAAGGGTGGTGTTATGGTGCACAATGGCTTGGAATCGTCTTTAGTGGCGGATGTGAAAGCCAAGCAAGGTCTTGATCCAGTTTTGGTCGACTTAAAAGAAGCGATGCTTCAGAAAACCGTTGAGGCTTTCTCTCAAGGGGGAGATGGTGTGCTTAGATATCAAGGTCGTTTATGTGTTCCAAATGTTGATAAGTTGAGGGAACATATCTTGTTAGAAGCCCATAGTTCGCGATATTCCATTCAACGAAGAGCCACCAAGATGTACCATGATTTACGAGAGGTTTATTGGTGGAATGGGATAAAGAAGGATATTTCGAAATTAGTGACTAAGTGTCCTAATTTCCAACAGGTTAAAGTTGAGCATCAGAAACCAAAAGTTTTATCCCAAGACATTAGTATCTCTACTTGGAAGTGGGAAGATGTCAATATGGACTTTATTGTTGGTTTACCTCGCACCCGACGACAACATGATTTAATTTGGGTGACAGTAGATCGGATGATGAAATTGGATCATTTTCTTCCTGTCAAGGTTTCCTATTCGGCGGAGAACTATGCCATGTTGTACTTGAGGAAAATAGTAAGGTTGCATGGAGTGCCCTTGTCTATTATCTCTGATCTTGTTACCCATTTCACTTCTCAGTTTTGAAAGTCTTTCCAAAAAGGTCTTGTCACTCGTACTAAGATTAACCTTTCACCCCCAAACCGATGGGCAAGCGAAGCAAACTATCCAAACATTGGAAGATATTTTAAGGGCTTGATTGATTGATTTTAGGGGCAATTAGGATATTTTAAGGGCTTGATTGATTGATTTTAGGGGCAATTAGGATGACCATTTGCCGTTGATTGAGTTTTCTTATAACAATAGCTATCACTCGAGTATTGATATGGCTCCATTTGAGGGCCTATATGGTAGGAGTTGTAGATCTCCTATAGGATGGTTTAGGGTGGGTGAAGTTTCCCTATTGGGTCCTGAGATTGTACATGAGGCCATAGAGAAAGTCTGACTTATTAGAAGAAGATTGAAAATGGCTCAAAGTTGGCAAAAGTCATATGTCGATGTGCGAAGAAGAGATCTTGAGTTTGATGTTCATGATTTGGTTTACTTGAAAATTACATCCATGAAAGGTGTAATGAGGTTTGGTAAGAAAAGGAAGCTTAGTCCCTGTTATGTAGAAGCATATCAGATTTTAAGGCGTGTTGGTAAGTTTGCTTATGAATTGGTTTTGCCTAATGAGTTGGCATCGGTGCATCTTATTTTCTGTGTTTCTATGTTGAAGAAATGTGTTAGTGATCCAACATCCATAGTATTCTTAGAAGGTCTGGGAGTTAAAGAGAGTCTTTCTTATGAGGAAGTTTCGGTTGAGATTTTGGACCGGCAAGTCAAGAGATTGAGAAATAAAGAAGTAGCATCCGTGAAAGTGTTGTTGAGGAATTAGTTAGTTGAGGGTGCTACTTGGGAGGCCTATATGATGTCACAATATCCTCATATCTCTCGTTCTACTCCTACTCTAGCTTAAGGTGATGAGTCCCTCATGGTTTGTCTTCTGTTTTGGATTCGTGTGTCTTATATGCTTCCATGATTTCCCTACTATGCATGATTTATGAAAAGTTCAAGTTTTGAGAAAATGAGTTTGTTGATTCACTCTTACATGTTTATGTGCACATGAGTTTTAATTTCGTCTAGACTACATGATATGACGTTGTGAGAACGTCTTGAGCTTGGATTTGAAGTTTCCTCCTTGGGTATATGCATTTGAATATGTTATTAGCTTGGAGTTGATGTTTCCTCCTCAGATGTTAGCTTGGAGTTGATGTTTCCTCCTCAGATGTTAGCTTGGAGTTGATGTTTCCTCCTCGGTTATGTGCATTGCATACATGATGGGATGTTAGATTTAGTTTCACCCCTCTTATGATGTTTTGATTATGTCTTAGCTTGGAGATGATAGTTCCTCCTTGGTTTCATGCATTTAGATAAAGTTGCATTGTAGGTTGGGTTGTTAGTTCCTCTCCTACTCTTTTCATAGTAGCTCAAATCTTATTCGAGAACGAATGATCCTAAGGGGGAGATATTGTAACACCCCGTATTCGAAATAAGGAATTATGACTAACTTCAGAATGTTGCAGGTGGAAACAACGTGGATCACCCACGGTTCGTGGATGAGACCACATATCGTAGGTGTGGTCCGTAGATAGCCTTTTCTAATGAAGGTCGAAGGCTCAGGACCACAGCCTGACCTATGGACCATAGGCCAAACCACGGTCTGTGGTCGAGGTCCATGGTTCACTAGCCAAGAATCGACTTTCTGACCACAAATGAAGGATGTGCAGGACGGTCCGTTGTCCTGACCATGGTCGTCATCAGTGGTCCATGGATGGCAGGTCAGTGGTTAAGTTTAGGGGTAGTTGGGTCTTTTCCTAATTATGTTATATTAATACTAAGTCGTTTTGCATATGTCTAAGACCCCTATATAAGTATTTTAACCCCCAAATTTCTTGATAGAATAATTCTCTTAAATTCCCCGAAAGAAATTGGGTTCTTCCTCTCCAAAATATTTCTCTCTCTAGAACTTGAAGAAAAAGAAAGGGTTCAAGCTAGGATCAAGGTCAAGCCTCCATTTCTCAAGCAATTGGGTGCTTTAATAAGTGAGGTATGATAGTTTTCATCCATGGATTTCTTCAATTCATGGAGTTTCCAAATTCCTCTATTTCAAAGTAAGAATTCCCCAATTGAGTTAGGGTTCTCTTCAATTATCATGGGTTCCTTGCAATGTTGAATTAAATGATTGAATTATGATCACTTATGCATGAATTGATGAATAACTATGAGTTTATGATGATTTCCCCATGAACCCATGTAATCCACATGTTTTCAAGTTATAATCATGTGATGTGGGATTATGAAAAGAGAGTTTTATGAAATCAAGCATGTATTTACAAGACTTACATGAATACGGACAATAAACTAACCAAACTAAGAATAAAGAAACGTACTCAAACTATGAGGACTCACCACTGAAGTTGTTGAGTATAGGTTGGAAATAAAACTAAGCGTGAGCTAGATGCTAAGTACCTGAACCTACATCATAAAACAATGTTGCGCAAAGTATGTGCCAGTACTTAGAATGTACTGAGCATGCATGATATATATACTAAGTTGAACAATGATATAACTGAGCAATATAATAATGAGAATGGAAATAAACTTTATTGAAGTGTAACTGAAAAGTTAAGATAAATGCATTGATCAAGTACTAATCATGTAGCTAATATACTGAATGTAATACTGAAGCAAATAGTAATAACATGGTCAATGCAATTCAAGTATGGTTGTGGGAGCTACTAGTAACCTACATAAACCACGTGAGCTAAACGTGGAGTCTGATGTATACGCCCCCATCGACAGGACCAAATATACATTGCCAAGGGTATAAAGGCATGATTGTGGTGTGATCACTAAAATTGGTGCCTAACAGAGGGGACTTCTGAACATACGTTGGTCCGTAGTTCTGAGACTGTGAAAGTAGGCTGAACCCTAGTCCAAAGAGTTCTAAGTCTAGTCCCAACTGAATGAAAAGCTAAATTTCACTTAAGTACTGAGTAGGTCAATACTGACATGCTATCTAGGAATGCACATAAATAAACTAAAAGGTATGGCATTCAAATTCTAAAAGATTATCTTATGAATGATTTGTCTAGTAAGAATAATTCATGAGTACTGTTGGTTAATGTAAGCTAGGGTTTTGAATTCTATACAAGGAACTATGACAAATTTTTTAAAAAAACCATGTTATTTAGATTATGGAAACTATAGCAGTTAAAACGCAATGAATCTCCAAGGTTTTGCAAACCCTAGGTCTAAATAAGCTATGAAGAATCAAAGAACTGACTGAACTCTAGAGACCTAATGGGAGAAAGGAACCCATTAGTGAAATCCCACATACCTGGTAACGAAATCTACGGAGAAATCCTTTGGATTTTGGGGATGAACTTGAAGAAGACCTCTGCTTGTTCTTCTGAGTAACTGTTGACTTTTACTCTTCCTTTTGTTCTTATATGGGTTATTTTATGACAATGAGGGTTCTAGGTAGGTTCTTACTAGATTATTAGGCTTAGACTGAGTAAAACATCATAGTTTAACCATTAAACGACATAGTTTAAGTACCAAATGCATATGGAAAAAGACCAATCCGACCCAGACTTAAAAGCTGATGAAGTGGCTACAAGATAGGCTTCACAGGCCATCTAGAGCACCACGTATTGTCAAGTGGGTCGTGAAGATGCTCGCCCCGATAGAGCTTCATTATTTCAAACATAACTTTTTACTCCGAGATTGGAATTAGGCAAATTAAACGGAGTTCGAAAGAGGATTTGGAGATATTTAATTTGGTAGGTCATGGGATACCTAATTCATTTCATACTTAAAGATATGATTGTTTGAAGTTGACCCTAAACTATAAGTCTGATAAGTCTCATTCACGGATGACTTTACGGTCTGTGTGGAGCTTCACAGACCGTTTAGACGTTCGTGGTCCTTAACCAGTGACTTTGGGGGTGCAACCTTACTTAAAAGTTGATTAAGTGACGTCAAGACAGGCTTCACGGGCACTCTAGAGCACCATCGCCCATCCAGTGGGTCATGAAGATGCTCTGCCCCATAAGGCTTCACAAAAACAAGTATAACTTTTTACTTCTAGCTCGGAATTAGGCAAACCTGGTGGCATTGGAAAGAGGACTCAAAGACCTTTAATTTGATAGGTCTTGGGCCACCAATTTCATATTTGGCTAAAAATGTGAATTTTTGAAGTTGCCCCCACACTCAAAACCTGACTTGTGTGCAACCTTCTTGACTGGGTGACTTTTATGGACCCCCAGATGGGCCATCCAAGTCACAACGGGGCGTCTAGGGCACCATCTAGGTGACCCCTCCTAAGGCAGTCCTAGATGGTCACTCACGATATCCTTAACATTCCGTCGTTTTTTACATGGACCATCTAGGATGTCGTGAAAGGTCCATAGTCCATTATGTATTCCTGGATTTGCCCAAATTTCCCCTTTTAGCCTTTTCTCAAAGTCTAAGTTGTTACGTATATGGTCTATTTCGTGGTCCATATAGGTCACCCGTTCGCTTTTAAGTTAGGGCTATTTTAGGTCTTTCCTTGTGTGTTTTGTACCTAAGCTATGTTGTTTTAACCCCTATTTCAGGACCTATATTCCTAAAACTACCCATTCGTAATCATTCACCTAAATTCTAATTTCCCTCCCAGATCATCCCCAAAATTCTCTCTAAAGCTAAGGAAGAAAAAGAAGGGTTTCACATCAGGATCCTTAATTCACCATAGTTATTGGCACTTGATCACTAAGGTATGATAATATTAACCTATGGAGTCCTATCCTCTATACGATTCCTCAAAGATCTTACAATTTTACAAGTTAGATTCTTAATTCAAAGTTAGTTTTTTATTCAATCTTCATGGTTTCTTTTCAGTTATTATATAATTGATTGTTTCTTATCTTCTAATGCATGAATTTAAAGTCTTTACATGATCATGAGTTTAATTCATATGAACACATGCATGATCCATGATATTTACTATGAACACATGATGAAGCTTCTTGAACTATGTTTTTAAGAAAGCAATATTTATAACTCAAGTAAGCTTATAGATGAAGCTATCTATATGTTCCATGAAGCTTGGCCCATGACATGAATAACATCTAAATTTGCCATCAATGTTTTTTATTATTTTCCTATATTAGGTCTTGATTAGTATGGTATCTGGATATGCCATCAATGGTATTTGGATATGCCATCAATGATCATGGACCAAGTTTCTAAAACTATATCATTAGTAGTATGTCAGTTTTAGTATGAAGTTAATGACTATGGGTCTTATGAAGCATTTACGAAAAGATCATTGATGGTGAAACGTTTTCACAGGCATGGTTTAAGGAGATATTCTATGATGTTTCTAGCTTTTATTAGTAACTTAATTGTACTTTTCCATAGATGATAATATGAATATGATTAATGACTATTTCGTGTGATTTTACTTAGCACAAAGAGGATATTGAGATGGAGGCACTCCTATTCGTAGAGGTCGGGTCTATAGTAACAATCTCTTTGTCCCTACCAATATGCCGCCATATGATGTTGTCTCCAATAGATAGTAGATAGGGGATCCACCTTATCTCAAACTCATGGTCCTACCATGGAAAGTAGGACACTTTCTTTTCGGTGTGGGAGTAGTACATTGAATTCCATGTTTGAGCTTACAGGTCTATGTCCGTTAATAATGAACTAAGGTTACTTTCAAAGTATCTCACAAGTATTTTAACTATGTTAAGCTTGCATTGACCATTATTATGACTTATGTTTTCTAATCCTTTATATTATGATTTAGCTTGGTCATTACATTTCATGTAAAGTCCTTTTTAGCATAATTTCATAACTTTTATGCATTGCTATCTTACTTAGTTTATTCCATGTACTAATGCATACTTTTGCCTCATTGTTTCATAATGTAGGTTCTAACACTCCTACCTCGCATACTTGTGGCTAGTTGATCTCTCTCTAAGATTCAAAGATTGTTGAGTCCTCATGTTCCGAGGATTAAGACACTTTTATAGCTTTACTGTCATTTTAGTTTTTAGATATTTGTACATGGTGTATAGGTTATGTCACAGCCACTTCTTTTGATTAGTAGATGGCTTGTTGAGACTTATGTTAGACTTCTTCTTTGTCAAACTCTTTTATGATATAAGATTGTTTCTTTGAAATTTTTATTTATATTATCCTATATGATCTATAGTAAGTGCCTTGTGTAGGGCCTCTTGGGGTTTTATATGTCATGTTACGACTAGGGTATACTTTAGGTCATGAAAAACTTGTTCTTTAGAGCACAAGGTTTAGGAAAGTCCTAGGATGTGTCACAACCAACATCGAGTACAGTCTTGTTCATGAGTGTGAAACGGACCACATTTATGAATAGGAGGCTATAAGATGTTTAGGAAACTCCCTTTCTTTCTCATTCTTAAGTCGTGCCATAGAGTGTAACTCTATATGTCTCTGTTCTAATCCTTATGTGATATTTTTCAAGATATGGCACCTCGAAGAGCATACGTTAGAAAGAATATGAGTGAGAATGTGGAACCATAAGCTCCTCAAGTTCTGGTCAACCCTTTGGTTGAGAAAGTGACCCATGAAAAATTAGGAACTGCTTCCCAAGTGTTGGATCAAGCTATGACGGCTCATGCCAATATGAAGTTTGTGGCTACCATGAACCCAGAGGTGGGTACGGTTGAAACAATGGTAAGGGAATTTACTAGGATGAATGCTCTCAAATTTTATGGGTCTAAGGTTGAGGAAGATCCTCACGATTTCATTGATAATGTTTACAAGATAATAAGAATTATGGGTATCACTTCGGGAGAAAAAGCGAAATGAACCACTTATCAAGTCAAAAGTATTGCGCAAATTTGGTTTAACCAATGGAAGGAAGAGAGGGAAATCGATGTGGATCCTCTTAATTGAGAGAAATTTTAAGTTGGTTTTCTTGATAGGCTTTTATCTTTTGGATGAGAGAGGCAAAGGTTCTTGAGTTCATTAACCTTTATTATTGAAATATGAGTGTGAAATAATATGCTATGAAATTAACACAACCGTCCAAATATGCTCCAACTATGGTTGTCGATCCAAGGGAAAGAATGAGTAAGTTTGTGTTGGGTGCTTCCAACTTAGTGGTCAAAGAATGACTAACCGTCATGCTTGTTAAGGAGATGGATGTTTTTTTCATTTAATGGTTCATTCACAACAAATCAAAGGAGAAAAACTTAAGGATAATACTAGGGATTCAAAGAGGGCAAGAACAGATAATAGTGATTTCTCACATTCAAGGTCCGGTGGAGGTAATCATTCTCAAGGTAATGGTTTTAGAGAGCAAATAGTGTCCTAGTGTTGGATGTGTCACGACCTAGGGGTACCCCCTAGATGTAACATGGCGTATAGAACCCCAAAGGACTCCATACATGCCTCTTATTCTCCCAGCATAAGCAATAGAATAATAAGAGTAAAAACACATTTCAAGTCCAAAATTTTCATAAAGGAAAGCGGAAATCTAGACGCTCAGTCTTAACATAGCCATCTATTACAATCTTTGAATGAAATAGGGCTCAGCCCATACAACATGTTCGAAAAGGGAAGGTACATGAAAGAAACTAAAACATAAGAAGCCGTCCGCGAACCATGAGGACTCACCAAGCTCGGAAGATACTCAAGTCCAAGCTCTAGCCACAAGAATCATCACCTCGAGAACCGGACCTTACACTTGGGAAAATGTAGGAAAAGTAGGCGTTAGTATAGAAAATGCACCAAGTATGATTGCCATGCATAAAAACATTGAAAACATGCTAAAAGGGACATTTCATTTGAAAGCATGCAATTTATAAACTTAAACATGATATAGTGGTTTAGAAATCATCAGTAACAGAAGATAGCCAACATAGTCATCATCATCATCTTTAAAATCTTTGAAAACTAATATACAAAGCTTCTTGAGTAACCATAGTTCATCATTCATATTCTTGTTCTTGTTGTGGGAATAAGCGTTAAAGGACATGAGACCATGTGAGCTTATCATGGAATCCGGTGACTCCCTCACCGAAAAGGGTTGTTCTACATGCCTAAGGTATAACCATATTTTTAACAACACAATAACAACATCATAATCATTAACACCTCACTCTCAAAGTGTTTTTAAAGCACTTACATATATTTCATAAACATGCATAAATCTCATACTTTTCCATTTCAAGTTTCAAAGCTCACTTTCAATCAACACATCTAAAATTCAAACATTAGACATGGATATCATCATAGTTCATGTAGCTAAATCACTACATGCTTAATTTCATAACATTCTTCTTTCATTAACAAAAACCCACATCACCAGATCACAATTGAGAAATATGGGGATTTCATGAGTTCTTGGGGATTCATCATAAAATAGTAGGAAATCATCTATTCATGATTAATATAACATAGTTCATCAATTAGAATCAATTTTTAAAGGAACCCATGACTTTGGAATCAAACCCTATCGTTTGGAGATTTCTAGCTTCGAAATTGGGATTTTGAAGGCACTCCATGGATGAAATCTATCCGTGGATGAAAGATGCCATACCTTAACAACAAAGCCCAATGAATTTGATGTGAATAAACTTTCTTCTTGAACCCTAGTTTGATCCTCCTCCTTTTTCTACTTTAAGTTCTAGAGAGAGAATATTTTGGGAAAGGATGAACTTTGGGAATTGATTTGGGTTTTGGAAATAAACCGTTGAATGGTGAGTTTAAAGGGTTAAAAAGACTTATATGTTGACCTTAAGTTAAGGCAAAATGACCTCACTTAGTACCCACTTAAAAAGGAATTTCCCAAAATAACCCATACTTTAGCCTCACGGCCATCTTCACGAGCCGTCAAGGGTTCCACGACCCTTCATGGTGCCAGTGGTCCCTTGATCACTTGCTAGGCCACCTTAACATGAACCCAAGAAAGAGAAGGCAACCTCATGAGCCTTCCTATGGGTCGTGGTCTTCACCACGGGCCGTGAAGTGGCTCGTGAAGGAGAGCCAACATGGGCCAGCCCTTGGGAGCTCACTGCCTCACCACCACGGGGCGTGGTGGCCACCATGATCCGTGAAAGCTGGCGTGGAGGTTGGCAGTGCCCTGGCGAACTTGGGAAGCCTTAGCCCCTTGGCTTGGCCCTTGCCAATTTTCCTTTGCTCTTGCCCTTCTTCCTTAAAGTTAACCCTCACGTTTAGCTCTAGTTTAGCCTACAAATTTCCGGGGTGTTACAATATCTCCCCCTTGGAACATTCGTCCTCGAATGACGATCTAGACACCTTACAGAAGTATAAACTCAAGACTAGCAGCCCATCATACATGCAATATCAAAATAATGCACAGTTCAAAGGAGGAAACATCAACTCCAACTCAAACATATTCAGTGCATCACAAGAAAGTAGGAACCACATCTAACAAACCATTATGCATGAAATCTCAACATTTCTCATATTTTTATGAGGAATTACTTTCTCCAATCTACAATTATGCTCAAAATAATCTCATGGAGCCTTTATGCAATTTACTATCAAAAAGCATAACTAAGCATGTTCAACAATTCGTCTCATGAAGCATATAGGCAACTCTTACTCAATTCACAACAACATGAAGAAAATTAATCATATAAACTTATTTTATTGCTAAACATAAATGTATGATGAACATGCATAACATAGGGAAATGATGGAAAACTCAAATAACACACATGACTCCCAAACAAGGAAAACTCAAGAGGAACTACTTACCTAAAGCTAGAATAGGAGTAGAAGGAAAAATATAAGGATAGCAGGACTTCATATCAGCCTTGTCCTCCAATGCAGCACCTTCAACTAGTTGTTTCCTCCATAAAACCTTTACGGCAGCTATTTCCTTGTTTCTCAATCTCTTAACTTGTCGGTCTAGAATCTCTACCGGAACTTTCTCATATGAAAGAGTTTCATCAACCCCCAACCCTTCTAAAGGAATAATGGATGTCGTATCTCCAACACGCTTCTTAAGAATGGAAACATGAAACACCGAATGCACCGAAGCCAACTCCTTTGGCAAATCTAACTCACATGCAACTTTGTCAATAAGTCTCAAAATTTGGTAGGGGCCTACATACCGGGGACTAAGTTTCCCCTTCTTGCCAAATCTCATTACACCATTCATCGGTGAGATTTTAAAATAGACCCAATCGTTAACTTCAAATTCTAGATCCCTTCTCCTCACATCCGCATAAGACTTTTGCCGGCTTTGAGCCGTTCTCAATCTCTCTTTAATGAGTCGGACTTTCTCAATGGCTCTATAACAAATTATTGACCTGTCAAAGCCATTTCCCCCTACCTCGAACCAACCTATAGGAAATATACACCTTTTACCATACAAGGCCTCAAATGGAGCCATACCAATACTCGAATGATAGTTATTATTGTAGACAAACTCTACCAATGGCAAATGGTCATCCCAATTACCCTTAAAGTCAATTACACATGCCCTTCACATATCTTCCAAAGTTTGTATGCTACGCTCTGCTTTCCCATCGGTTTGGGGATGAAAAGTCGAACTAAGCTTAACCTTGGTGCCTAGTCCATTCTGAAAAGACCTCCAAAAGTGAGAAGAGAATTGTGGGCCACGATCGGAAATAATGGATAGAGGCACTCCATACAACTTCACCATTTATCTTATGTACAATTTGCATAGTCTTCCGCCGAAAAGGAAACCTTGACGGGAATAAAGTGAGTCAATTTTGTCATCCGTTCTACAGTAACCCAAATAGAGTCATGTTGTCTCCCGATGCGGGAGAAACCAACTACAAAATCTATATTCACCTCTTCCCACTTCAAAGTAGGAATACCTATATGTTGGGATAAACCTCCCGGTCTTTGGTGCTCAACCTTAACTTGTTGACAATTAGGACACTTAGCTAGGAACTCCGCGATATCTTTCTTCATCCCATTCCACCAATAAACCTCCCACAAGTCACGGTATATCTTGGTGGTTCCTGGGTGAATAGAATACCAAGAACTACGAGCCTCCGACAAGATTTGCTCTCTTAAGTGGTCAACATTAGGAACACATAAACGACCTTGGTATATAAGTATACCATCTCCCCCTTCGGAGAAAGCCTCAAAGGATTTCTTAAGTACTGTCTCATTCAATTCAACCAAAATAGGATCAAAGACTTGCTTAGATTTCACATCTGCCACAAAAGACGATCTGGACCCATTGTGAACCATGACAACACCCTTGGTGGAGTCCACTAATTAAACACCTAACTGGGCCAACCTATTAACATCCCAAACCAAATCTTTCTTATCATCATTCACATGAGCAATACTATAATGACCTGAGAGCACCCCCTAGTCGTTACCGGTGTATTCGACCTATCGGAGGTCTTATACAAGCCCTTACCATTCATCATAGCATTTATCATAGAAATATAGCGGAAAATTTAAAACTTTTTCATAATATAACACAATACTTAAAAGTCACCTCATTTAAACGTTTAATACAAAATCGGAGTACTACGTGTCAAGGTAGCCATCTTAAAACACGACTACAACACAAAAGGGACACAACCCTTACAATACAAAAGAAACTACTATCTAGTACATTGAACTTAAGGAAACTCTTTAACATAAAGGTCCTTGAATCTTTAAGGACACACCCGAACTTGGGAATAGTAAGCCAAAATCATCACTTCTAGGAAAGGCTCTTTAGCCACCATCACCTACACTTGGTGTTAAAAGATGAAGAAGAATGGTGTCAGTACACGAATGCACAAAGTATGATAACCACGCAAAAACATGCTTTTAAAAGGGACATTTAGTTGGAAACCATGCATCAAGAACATTTAGTACAATAGGAACAAATAAACCACATACATCATTATACACATGGAAACAATTCATAATAGCACATAGAGCCACTTATAACATTTTAGGCACATTCAATACATACAATACAATACCTTCCTCTTTATCTTAACTCCTTTCCTCAAGCAACCCTTAGGGAATACTTGGTGCAATGTATCACCTTAAGGCTACCAAGGGTGAACTTACATATAGCATTCATCAATCCAAACACATATATTCATAGAGTTATAAGCACAACATAAGACGTAGTGTTCATATAGGAGTCATCACCAAAGACAACCCCCAAGTCACACTAGTGCAATGTGCAAATAGCATCCCATAATACTACTCACACCAAGTGTTCCTAGGAAGCTACCATAGACTAGGCACATCATATTGACCAAGTCATAACATCTTCATTTAACATTAGACATAAGACCAACATACTTCATAACATCATCTAAAGACTCATTCATTTACTGCATCATTAGCCATAACCCATTTAGTTCATATCATAGCTAAACCACCCTCACCACCCCTTCACAAGCTCACTTGTGCAATGTACACATGGAGCCCAATACCCCCACATATACTAACAAACCCATTAAGAAGTCATAAGTGTAATTCACATGCATAATCATACTTCATGTCTTGACATAAGTAAAGTCAACCTTAACATGCTTTCATATTAACATACATAGACCATACTTTTCATTACATAAAGAGCCTAATCATAACCTACCTTAGAGTCCACTTGTGCAATGCATAAGTAGGGTCCATAGTCCTACCTACACTAAGTAACTCTTCAAGAAATCATGACTAAAGTTCATATTCTTATCTTAGTTCATTTCTTAACATTCGGGAGACATTGCCATAACCAACATAGACCATGTGAGCTACATGGAATCCGGTGTTCTACTCCCACACTGAAAAGAGAGGGTACTACTTGCAAAAGTAGGAACTACATACATAATAGTTATCTAGTGGATCCACTAAGCTAAGACCTACGGGGGCATGTAGTTATGGAGCATGGAGATTGCTACTAGAAACCTTGACTTGCTAGGCGTGGAGGTTTCCATCTCATGAGACAACATCTATGTTGGGAACCTAGACTTGCTAAACGTGAAGGTTCTTTTGTGGGAAGCCGGACTTGCTAAACGTGAAGCCCCCACTCTCATTTATCATGTTCAGTCGGTGCTAAGCTTCAACTCCATTTTTAAACATCTTTAAGCCTTTATTTAACATTAGTTCATAAAATAGGCTTTAGGGACTTAATCCCTCATATCATATAGCTCAAAGGTTTCTAAGATGAGAATCTCCTTTCATCATAAAACCTACATTATGTGAGGACGACCTTTCATATAGTCATACCATATTCATAACATAGTCTTGTTTAGAGTACAATTGAGGAAACCTTTCAAGAGACAAACTTTTACTAGATTATCATAAACCTTATTCATTCATTCATGTGTGTGTACATATGTGAGAAAGCCTTTCACATAAACACCTTTATGCAACACATATTCATACCTTGCTAATGATACACTTTGCATGCATAATAAGATGTAAGGGTACATATAAGAGTTAACCTTTCTATAGACACCATAACACATCATATCCATAGTTATACATGTATAGTGTGTGTACATATGGTCCTCATAGTGACATACTAGCAACAACATTGATATGGAGTGCACTTCCCTTCAAGGGATCACAACACATTCACAATGTCCCCAAATCTTGGGCAATTCACATATAAAGCCTTTAGGGATTCTAGACCACACACCCACACTTCATCATAGGAGACAAGGATGCGTTCAACATTGAAAAGTTACTCCTAACATGTATATGATGACACATTCATATAGGGGTCATATCGGTAGGGGTCATTCCACAATGGTACTTAACATAATCAATCATGTAGACCACACCTTATCCCTAACATTTTCATTCGCATTATACTCCTCATCATCAACACACTTTAAACATCATGCTAGCATTGAGTATTTCATACATAACCTTCATAGCACAACTTCATAAACATATGCATCATAATCATCAATTCACTTCACATCTATTGCCTTCAAGGCCATGATCTCAACATGCATAGATAGACAAGAAGTAAACACCGCCACCATAAGTGGATCAAACCACACAACATCAATTCTCATACTATAGACTCGAAGTTAGGTCAACTTACCAATTCTCCAAGCCATGATCACCATGGATCAATCCTTAACAATTCATAATCAATTAACATAGATAGAAATAGGAATCAACAATGTAATTCAATAACATAAAAAAATCTAAGTACAATTCTATAAACAAAGGGATCAACCCATAAATTTGCCCATCAGGCCATAATTCTCAACTCATCAAAATACCAACAATTCAACCTGAATAAGTATAGATAATCATAGGAAACATCAATAAAATCTAATATAAACATAATTTCACCAATAGAGATCATATTCACAAAGACCCACATCATAGGCCAATTTTCGAGAATTTGGGGATCATGGGTTCTTTAAGAATTCCTTTGAAAATTATCTTAAAAACCTTAATTCCACATCAATTCATCAATAGAATGATTTAAAAAATCGTTTGACAAGGGACCCATGTTTAGATTGAAAATTGGAATTTTGGTCTTTGAATCTCTTTTGAAAATCTTTGATAGAACTCCTTGAATGAGAGGTTATTCAAGAATCAAGAGTGACCATACCTTAATTATTGAAGACCCGTGAAACTGAAGAAGAAATCAGCTGAAAACCCATCTTCTAGCTTGAGCTTCATCAAGGTCTTCAATGGAGTTTTTGAGATAATCTATTTCTGAGAAGGAAGGGTCAATTTGAAGAATGGGGTCTAATTCTAGGTTTTGGTGTTCTAACCAACTTAAAATATCCTAAAATAGGTAGAATAACTGTTTATAATAATTCCCCAAAGTACCCAAACCACCCCTCACTTACTTGGACCTTTTAAACAAGTCAAACTTGAATTTTATTTTCGCAGATTTCGTCGGGAAACATGTCCGTGACGCGGAGGTGTTCCATGGAGTTTCTGGAGATTAAAATCCGAGACAGTAGAGTCAGCGATGTCTCCTCGACGCGGAGCCACTTGTTGGCCATTGGTGGAGCAGGTCGCGACGCAGAGCCACTCTCTCCATGAACAACTTTAAGCTGCCTTGGAAGCTTGTTTGGCCAAGGGTTCGGGTCCTCCTCGAGAACCCTTAGGGTGGTCCCGGGGAGTCGTACCCGAATATTTTAACCCTAAAAACATTTATTAAGGTACTAGGGTCATCTCCACTGATTTTAGACTCCAAACAACACATAAAAAGATGAACAACATACTAGAACACACCAACACGTAAAAGACTAGTTTCCGAACGTCTTGGTCGTCCCTTGACGTTTGATTTCCAAACTCTTTAAAACTGACTAAATAGGTTATTCTTCATTATTTTAACAAGTTATTAATGCATAAAACTCATGTGAGGCTCTAGTTTATCCTACTTCATTTTTAGGGTTGTTACAATAACCCCACTTAGGAACATTCGTCCTCGAATAACACTTAAAACACTTCCGAGGACTCAATGTCCCAACTAGCAGCTCACAATACACAACATACAACATCAACATAAGAGAACACATCAAGGAGGAACATCAACTCCACATAAAAGGCTCAGAACAACTTTGTGCAATTCAAGAAAGTAGCAACACATCTACCAACTCCTTATGCATCAACTTTATTATTTTCCATTTCATTGGAGGAACTTTCTTCTCCAAATCATCATTCTCATTTCAAACACCAAAGAAACACAACATGCAACTATCTCATTAAGGCACATTAAGCAACTTTATCATAATAAATCATTTAAGCATGCACTTCAAATCAACTCATGCAACACAAGCAAGTAGAAACTTTATTCACCGACTCATAATGCATCAACCACATAGGCCTTTCTCATGTTCATAGGAGGAACTACCTTCTCCTAATCATGACATGATATCATGATATTTACACCTTTTATATCATCATAGGGTCCAATATGCAATGGATTTCAAATGCACACATAGACATGATCAACATTTCCACTCATGAGGCAATTAAGCAATTCATACTAGTTGCACCCTAACATGAGGATTATAGATAATATACTAGTCTTATCATTTAAACAACATACCATCAAGAACATACATGGCATTACCATGTTTAGTTATGTTCAAGGAGGGACTACCTTCTCCTAGTCACAACATACACACATGGCATCATAAAACTCATAAGCAAGCATTACACAAAGGTCAATTCATTTAAGGAGAAATTCTCAACTTCTAACCTAAGCATGCTCATACTCTCTTCCTCATGAAGGCAAGAGTGCATTCACCATATAAAGATGCATATTGACATGAGAAACATGAATTTTATTACTAAAATTCCATTTTTATGTAATAAGAATCCTTCAAAACATGCATAACATAGTGTCTTATAAGACATGCTTAACATACGGAGATCATGCAACTCATAATCATATGCAAGACTCCAAAACATGAACAAGCTACTAGGAACTTTTTGGTCTCAAGCTTGAATAAGAATAGAAGGAAAAGATAAGGATATCAACAACCTTACTACTCACTCATCATCCCCCATATACGGTAAACCCATCTAAGAGCACATTAAAGTAACCAAGAGAACTATCACTTACCAATTAAGCACAATGTCCCCCTCTTGGGATCAAGTTATGCAAAATCCTTTAATCATTACCTCCTTTATCTCTAAGGTAGCAACCATTCTTCACTATACTCCCTTAGGTGAGGATTTCAAGAATCCAAAAAAATGAGTATCTATACCACTACACTTCATATCTATTACCCTTAGTGGTTCTCAACATGGAGAACTCAAGGAAGTTCAATGTAGAAATATTAAGGGCACTCAAAACCTTACCATCTAGGCACAGTATCCCCCACTTGGGGTGAGCTTAACCAACTATTTATCACATCATACTCTTATCATCACCTTTGGTGTAACTTTCCGCTCAACCATGCCTAGGTATTATCTAAACACCCTCTTTGAATGACAATACTTAAGATCAAACTTACAAGACAACTATCCTCTTAAGAGTTGGTCAACATCTATTCTCTTGTCCTTCCCATGAACTAAGGGGTACATGCAACTCTCCCAGTTAACTTTAGAGCAAAGCACAATCCCAACTCATGGAACAAAGCCCCTTTTTCCACTCTTAGGGAAAGCCTACACAAGAACTCTAATTCACACAAGGACAACCATGAAGCATCTATCATAAAAAAGGGTAACTTTTAACTCACACTAGTTACCGCATTCCTTCGAAACTCCTCAAATCTACACCATGACTTTCTACTATCATTACCCATCACCATAAAGCAACTCATCATCCTAAAAAGGATTTCATTCTTACCATAACGACTCTTATCATACGAGAACTACACCACCATACAACATTTTCAATGTAATACTCCCAACCTCATAGGTCACACATAGCCATGATTGGCATACCAATACGATTTCCAAATCTACCTTCATATATGCTCATACAGTCACCACATCATAATAAGTATTAAAACTCACATTGTCTTCCCTCAATCCTTGCAACATCACCCCTTCCAAGTAATCACATCTAGAAGACCACCGGACAAGGGAAAATAAGAGAGACATATCATATGGAGTTAAGCTCTACGACACGACATAAGAATACTGAAGAAAGTGAAACATCTATCGTCCTATAGCCTCTCGCTCATAGATGTATCGCGACTCACACCGATGAACTGTATTAGACGTGGCTCATGAGACGTTGAATCCTAAGACCATTTTCATAACATTATGCTCTGATACCAAGTATGTAACGACCCGAGAGCACCCCCTAGTCGTTACCGGTGTATTCGACCTCTCAGAGGTCTTATACAAGCCCTTAGCATTCGTCATAGCATTTATCATAGAAAAATAGTGGAAAATTTAAAACTTTTCCATAATATAACACAAGACATAAAAGTCACCTCATTTAAACCTTTAATACAAAATAGGAGTACTACGTCTCAAGGTAGCCATCTTAAAACACGACTACAACACAAGAGGGACACAACCCTTACAATACAAAAGAAACTACTATCTAGTACATTGAACTTAAGGAAACTCTTTAACATAAAGGTCCTTGAATCTTTAAGGACACA
>JAJOOD010004715.1:0-27490 GCA_029582525.1 Solanum tacnaense
GATGTTTTACAATGATAATTAATTAGTTTATGTTTGTCCTTTAATTCAAAACCTAACATTACAATGTTTTCTTTTTAATTGTTTGGTTCCTTAAAAAAAGTATTTTTCCAAAAAAATAATAATGGAAAATAAGGACTTTTTTCTACTTTCTGGGAAAGTTATTTTCCTCACAATTATCTCAACTTTTAATTTAACTATAGTATTGTTCTAACTAATGTCTATTTGTTGTTATATAAATTTTTAATACTAAAAAAAGTTATTAACATTGTATATATAATATTAAAAAAATTATGAATCCTTCGGGATGACTCAGTTGGTTTGGAGTGCAGTGGCGGAGCCACCTTGTAACTAGGGGTTCATCCAAAGCTCCTTCGACGGAAAATTATATTATTTGTACATGGTTAAAAAGAAAGAGCATACCCCATTGAAGACGAGAGTGAGGTACAACAAGGCCATTTCTGTCCACCGCCCTTCTCACATTGTCTAATAAGGGGGTACTTTTCCAAGTTGGTTCCCAAGCTCGCTATTTATATTATTTCTGCTTGACCGGTACCAAGAACCCCCCATTCTACCAGCAAACCCTTTCTTTTAGTCGGGCAAATTTTTTAGCTGTATATAGTAGATGTCGAACCCCCTTCGACTACTTTGTGTGTCTATTTCTTTAGATTTTGAACCCCCTTATCTAAAATCCTGGCTCCGCCACTGTTGGAGGGTGGTTATCCACACGAACAATTTGGGATTGATCCCCCTCAATGCCTTTTGAGTCGAGCTGTCGCATAGGGCTTGCCTAGTGCGGCTTACATCCCTTGTGTGATTTGTAGGTGGATACACAATGAAAATTACGCAATGCGCACAAAGTGCAACTCTTAACTGAGAGTTTCAAATTTGAACTTTGAAGATAGCAAACTCCATATAATCTAATTTGAATGGTGAAGATAGCAAACTCCATATAATCTAACATTCATGTTTTAGCGATTTTTGACGAGACTCAAATTTAAATTAATCGAACCAAATAATTATACCAAAAACTCTAGTTCGGAGGTGGGAGGGGGTGTGGGTTGGGGTGCGGTGCGGGGGGGTGAGGAAGGAATATCTCTTTTTTATAACATTGGTCATAATATAGTCCAACTTAAACCTTCCATGCTGTAGATCCCATTTCACCTTTTCTCTTTCCCTTTCAATTTTTAATTATTTGATGTAAATATCAAATATTAAAATTTGATATGATATAGTATTATTAAATTTCGATACGGTAAATTTAATAATTATTTACTATTAATTAAAAACATATTCTGATTATTTATATACATAATTTATCTAATTTTTACATATTAATTTTTCGAGAAATCACATATAAAATAAAAGTTAGACTTCCACTTTCAAATCTTAACGGTATAAATTTAGCATTATAAATTCATCAAGATATATAAATCAATCGTTAATGTTAACGACATATAATTAAAATGACATTCTGTATTTGATTTGACAAATCAAACTTTAATACGATAAACTTCGATTCGATAATTTATTTCCATCCCTATATATTTCAGTCAAACAAATTTTTTTCTTAGAATAAGACTATTTGTCGACTCCACTGTAACAACCTCTTGACTTTATTTAAGATTAAAAAAACAAAACAAGTTATAACAACTCAAGATGTCATGTTAGAATTAAACTTTACAAAATTATTTTATTTTCCTTAATTTAATCTTAATATATAGATAAACATAAACAGCAAAAATACAAAATAAAAAAAATTGGTACCTGACAAGTGATAATGCTTCCAACTTAACTTAGCAGAAGAGTGATAGAGTCCTTCCCACACACTAAAAAATAAAAAGACTCAATTTTTATCATTCTTTCTCTTTCAAGATTCCTACTTTTTTGCTCTTTCAACATTTATTGCTCAATTTATTTAAGTTGAGAGGAAAAAAAACATTCTTTTTCACTCCAGAAACTTATGTATAGCAATCATATACATTAATGTTATGTTTTTTTGGTTTTTACTTTTTTAAAATTCTTGATATTATGCTCAACTTTTTAGCTAAGTGTCCTTTTTGATGTTCCCATCTCCATAGTAGTTCTTGTTCTTTTTTTTTTTTTGTTTAGCAAAGAACAAGATTTGGAGTAATGGGTACTGGAGTTTTCATCTTCTTTGTTTGGTTTGCTGTTTTTCTTCTCATTAATGGCAGCCAAGCACAGCCAGGTAATAACCCTTTTTTTTTGCTTATTTTTGTTTGTGGGGTTCTAGATTTAGTTGTTCTCGTTCATGGGTTTCTGTTGTTATGTGTTGTACTACTTTTTTTTAAAGAAAATTTGTGTGATTTCCTTGAAATAGCTTGTCTTGATGTTCATAGTGTATTTCTCTGTGCAAGATTTGATTTTTAAGAGTATCTTTTAATCTTAGTGAAGGGTGTGGCAGAATGGTAAAGTTTCTTTCACACTTAATCAGAGATGAAGTCGTCTTTGATAGGGAGCGCTAAGACCCCAATAGTGAGCTTTCTATTGCGCGAATTCGGAGTAGTTGGGGAGTTGGTTCTTGACGCTGGACTCTTGAGGCTAAAAAAAGAAGAAGAAAAGAAGTACGTGCATGACATATGTGTTTGTGTGGTGGGAGTGGGTGAGGTTGTGTCTACTGCTTTTGATGGTGCTCTTTGAACAAAAATTCCTATTTGATTGGTAGTTAATTTTACTTGAAATGGAAAATGGAGAAAACAAATATAGAAGAATAGGTGAAATTAAATGTTTTGTTTGTCTCATTTCTATGTGTTACATACTTTATGGGATGTATCTATAGTTGAATGCATATTCATGGGATGTATGTATTGTGGTTTCATTCTTGAAAATCTGATGGACCATGTTACCATTTTATATCTTTGACTCGGTATCATACTTGTGGAAAGGGAACTCTGATTTAGAACAGACTCCGAGCAGGAAAAGTTTCGACCTTTTGGAGGATAAATTTTAGACTATGTCGAATAGCTTAATCCAATCCTTGAAGGCTGGCTTGCGTCAATTGGTGTCCAACGGACAATGGAGTCATGCCTATGCAGCCTAATAATATGATAAAGATCTGGCATTGATTGAGATTTGACTCAACTTGCTATAAATGAGAGAAACATTTCCTGATCCCTTTATGCAGATTGTTACAAGTAAAACACTAGAAATAAGCATAAGCCTGGAACCACTTACATCAAGTGGCCATTCAATTATTTCAAGTTAAATTCTCAATGCAGCTGTCAGCCTGTCCTTGTCATTTCCCATTGCACAAATTAAAATTCTGCCAGATGCCATAGGTAATTTTGACTTGTGAGAGCTAATAGAAAGAGTTATTAAATTGCATGAATAAACCACATTAGTCATAAAGCTTTTGTTGGCAATCATAAGAAGTGTTGATAATCTCAAGCAGAGAACTGATGATGTACTCAGAATTTTCTGTGAGTTAGTGATTTGAGGGTGTAACTAAAACAATAGCATCTAACAGAAAAGTGTTATGCAATCGCTTAAGTTTCTGCGAAGCTAGAGAGATTAATAGGAGGTTGGTCAAAAAAGTATTGGGGAGAGGTGCTTAGATAGGACATGACACATCCTCAACTTACCGAAGACATGACCTTAGATAGGAGGATGTAAAAGGTTAGTAGATAGTGGAGTATTGTTTCTTTATTAGTTGCTATGTTTTCTTCAATGTCGTTTTTCCTTTTCATACCTACTTTGATTTGTTGAACTCGAGCCGAGGGTCCTCCAGAAACAACTTCTCTATCTCTGCGAGGTAGGAATAGGTCGGCATATACTCTACCCCCCACCCCCCCCACCCAAATCCACTTGTGGGATTTCATTGTGTATGTTGTTGATGTTAAGAGAGATTGATAAGACATGAAATAAAATTTCTGGGTGTTGCTAAAGGAGAAAGCAGTTCTCATTCTTTAATGAAGCTTTACCAATGGGTGTGAAAGTTGGTGGATATTTCATTCTTTATGCACTGCTGATAAAATTTTAAACTGTCAAACAGGTTTTGTAAGTTTAGATTGTGGAGGCAAAGACAACTTCACAGATGAACTTGGTCTTAAATGGACTCCTGATACTCAAATGATTAGCGGAAATATAGCCAATATCTCTGTAGCAAATGAGACGAGGACACAGTATATGGCCTTGAGATACTTTCCAGCCGATAACAGGAAGTATTGCTATACACTTGATGTGATTCCCCGAAACAGGTACCTTGTAAGAGCAACTTTTCTATATGGAAACTTTGATAAGGACAATGTTTACCCAAAGTTTGATATCTCACTTGGGACAACTCATTGGGCTACAATAGTTATATCTGATGCTAATACAATGGAGTACCAAGAGGTAATATTTCTAGCCAAGGAACCTTCCGTAAGTGTCTGTTTATCCAATGCAACCACTGGGCTGCCCTTCATTTCTACACTTGAGCTCCGACATTTTAATGGTTCAATATATATGACTGAATTTGAGAATGATTTTTTCATGAGCGTCTCTGCTAGGATTAATTTTGGCGCAGCGAGTGATGATCCTGTCAGGTATGTTTCAGTTCTTCTGTTACTGTGGCAGCTTCCAAATCTATGTTCTTGCACGTTCTTGTATATTTTTAGAATATGATAGCCATTGACATTTTTGAACTGAAACAAGCAGGCTTAGGCTCTGTCCCTAGCATGGTTTTCTTCTGACTTACTGTTTTTGTTCGATTTCCGAAATTTTAATCTTCCCTTAATGTCCTTATTCTCCTAGGTACCCTGATGACCCATTCGATAGAATATGGGCGTCTGACACCATAAAAAAAGCCAATTACCTTGTTGATGTGGCTGCTGGTACTGAAAGAGTTTCAACCAAAATGCCAATTGATGTGAATACCTTAAATGGTGAGATGCCTCCTCAGAAAGCAATGCAGACTGCTGTAGTAGGAAGAAATGGCTCGTTAACTTATCGTCTGAATCTCGATGGTTTCCCTGGTTTTGGCTGGGCATTTACTTATTTTGCTGAAATTGAGGATTTGAAACCTGGTGATAGTAGGAAATTCCGGTTGGTTCTCCCTGGAGCTCCTGATATCAGCAAGCTTGCTGTTAATATCCAAGAGAATGCCCATGGGAAATATCGTTTATATGAGCCCGGCTACTTCAACTTGTCCTTGCCCTTTGTGTTATCTTTTCGTTTCGGAAAGACATCCGATTCCACCATGGGGCCTCTCTTGAATGCTATGGAAGTAAACAGATATGTTAAGAGAACTGATGGCTCTTTAGACGGTAAAACCATGCCTTTTTCTTTAACATTATTATAATGTGGTTCGTTGAAATGATTATCTGCAGTTTATTTCATTAGAAAGATTTTTTCTGTTGTAATGAGCATCTTTGTTCGTTAGTTTCAAAATAGTACAGGCATGTCCCTTACTCTTTGCATGTGTTTCAGGACCAGTTATTTCTAGTTTAGTCTCGCACTACTCTTCTGCCAATTTGATAAACGAAGGTGGTGACCCATGCTTACCAGTCCCATGGTCCTGGATCCGTTGTGACTCAGATATCAGACCAAGAATAACATCAATGTATAGTTCATCACTTTAGCTTCTTTATGCGTAGTTTCATGTGTTCCACTTTCTGCACTTCAGTTATGGAAGAATTAAGATTACTTTCTAGTTTTCTCTTTATATTGTTCTCGCAACCTGAAGCAATGGGCTATAATTCACAACTGTCACCTTTGGCAGTAAATTGTCTGGGAAAAATTTGACTGGAAATATTCCGTCGGAGTTGACAAAGTTGAGCGGCTTAGTTGAGCTGTAAGTCATAATATCGTTCTGTTAAATGTTCCATGCATATGCTGCGGTTCCCTTCTTCCTATTCTGCTGCTGTATAATCAATATGCACCCATGTTCCTAATGCAGCTGGCTGGATGGGAATTCACTGACTGGTTCAATACCCGATTTTAGCGGATGTCCCAACTTACAGATAATGTAAGTTGAGCTGCGTTTTTCAATTCAACTTTTTTAGATATTCTCTTAAAACACATTAAGTGGTAAATCTGATCATTATGTTTCTTGCAGACATCTTGAGAACAATCAGTTGAGTGGACAGCTTCCTTCCACCTTAGAAGACCTATCAAATTTGAAAGAACTGTAAGCAGCAGAATTATTTATTGACTAAATGTACAATTACTTGTAGAATTTACTCAAGCATGTTAGGCTGTAGATGCTATTCAACTATGAGTTCATGCATATGGATGAGAAGCTTAACTCTCATATTAAGCTTCTGCTCATCAGAATAAGAATCTAGCATAACCCTGGTTGAGCTGCAGATCATGATCACGTCCTTGGAACTTTTTTGGCTCCACTTGCGTCCCTTTCTCTTATTTTAGCTTGCAGTCGTATGTACTGCCTCTAGTAAAGTTCTCTTCTCTTTCTTAATGAAAATGATGATTGCAGGTACGTGCAGAACAACATGCTAACTGGAAGTGTGCCATCTGGTCTTCGTGATAACGGTGTGATTTTGAAGTGGGTATCATTTCTGTGCTAAGTGTTTGTTTCTGAGGCCTTGTATCTTGTCATGCATTTATACTGTACTGCCATGGAAACTGTTGAGTTTACTTTTTTAGTGCTAGAGAAACTAAATTCTTAAATGTTGGATTGAGGCGGGTCTAAGGAGAGTGATATGGATAGTGAGGATTCATACTGACCCCAACTAGCTTGTGGTTAAGGTGTACTTGTTGTTGTTGATGCCTAAACTTTTTCATTTCAGCTACCAAGGTATATCTATAGGGAGCTCATGGTAGAGACTCAATACTCCTTTCTTTATGAAAGCAGATGATCTTAACATAAGTTGGCTTGTAAAGATACTCATATGTTAAATCCTCCGCGCTTGGTTGTGGTTCTTATTTCAGTTACTTTAATGGTTCTTACTGCGCATTCAAAGTGTCTTCAGTTTCTACTGCTTGACTCATTGCTTTACATTTTATATGTCGAAATTACAAATCTTAAGTTTCTCTGATAATCTTGCTGCATTTCTAAATTGTTTGTCTTGTCTGTTTCCTTACTAAATCTGCTAAAATATTCCGTATTCTCCTCAGTTATACTGGAAACTTTAATCTTCACGAAGGGGAAACCAGTCGCAGCCGTAAGAAAATCATTATTGGATCATCAGTTGGGGCTTCCGCTCTTCTTCTTGCTACTATTGCCTCTTGCATACTACTGCAAAAAGGGAAAAAAAGCTCTCCTAAGCAAGGTCTGGTGCAATACTTAATTTTGTCATTTTCATTATACATAAATTTTTTTGGTGGGACACACATTATCTTTCTGCTTCTGTTTTAGGCCACCTCGAAATGAATTTACCTCCTCAAAGGTTTGTCTCTTCCTTGGGAGATGCTGCAACAGAAGCAGCACACTACTTTACATTAGCTGAACTTGAAGAAGCGACCAAGAACTTTGAAAGAAAGGTTGGATCAGGGGGATTTGGAGTTGTATACTATGGGAAATTGAAGGACGGGAAGGAAATTGCTGTCAAACTTCTTACAAATAATTCCTTTCAGGGGAAGCGAGAGTTCTCAAATGAGGTAAATAGGTGGATGCTCCTATTATATTCTAGAAGCTTGTCATGATGCATAAGCATGGTCTTAAATGTCGGGACTGATGCTGTGGCTAAAAACCCATTATTTATTAGTATAACTTTGTGAGGAAGATCAAGATATAAGAGGCTTCACCATTACACTTCAATGTTTTTAGATTATCGAGGAATCCATTGTTTTACTTTTGGAACTCGGGGATAATGGGCCCACCCCTCTACCTCAATCAACTTAAATACCAAACTTGGTGCAACAACCAGGTTTTGAAGTCATGACATGCACCTACCACACTCCTGCTCTGTACTACCTCTGATGTCGAATCAAAGCCCCGGAGGCTGCCTCGACACTCACATTATTTTTGCTTTTCAAGTCTGCATAGCATCTCAGTATTGAAAATGAAAGCTGCGTAATATAAAGGATTAATTTCTTCATTAAAAAAAAAAGATTTATTTTAACGCTAGAGGACACTTTCTCAGTGGTACTTTTTCACACTCATCAAATGTATATTCCATAGAAGGTCACGGGCTATAAAACCTCTAGACCAGCAATGGACTAGAACTTAATTATGTTGTTACACAGTGCTGCAACTTTTCCCTCTACATTGTGCAATTTTTGATCTGATGAAAATTAGTACAACCATATCCAGTTTATATGTGTCAAAATTACAATTTTTGGCGCAGGTCGCTCTGCTTTCAAGAATTCATCACAGAAACCTTGTACAGTTTCTAGGATTTTGTCAGGAAGATGGAAAGAGTATCCTTGTGTACGAATTCATGCATAATGGAACTCTTAAAGAACACCTCTATGGTAAGTTCATCTCGTACATTGATTACAGAAAGTTCTAATCTGAATCATGCTCAATGTGTAAAATCATTGGCAGGTCCTCAATTACCTGATCGAAGTATTAACTGGATCAGGCGCCTTGAGATTGCTGAAGATTCTGCAAAAGGTTTGTAAGAAAGGAAGAAGTTTTTTGGATTAGACAAGAAGGATCTTTCTATATTTACTGTGTTACTATTATGATTGTTTCAGGAATTGAATATCTTCACACGGGATGTGTCCCATCCATCATCCACAGAGATGTGAAAACTAGCAATATTCTGCTTGACAAGAATACGAGAGCAAAGGTTTCAGATTTTGGTCTCTCCAAACTTGCAGTAGATGGAGCTTCTCATGTGTCAAGCATAGTACGTGGAACTGTAGGATATCTGGATCCCGAGTATGCATTCTTCTCTGGAACTTTGAGTTTTTTATTCACTGTACAAGGCCAAGCGTTGACTGCATTTTTATTCCACAACTTGTTGCTATGTGTACTCTTAATTTGTTGAAAGGATCATATATTTTCTTTGTCTCTTGAACCCCTATTAGCAAGAACGACAAAGTTTTTCTATGAATCTTAATGATGCAAATCAAGCTAGTATTCCTAACTTGAATTATATACCTGAGTTTCAAAGCCATGGGAAAAAAGCAAATCCTGGCTACATGAGTAGTTTTCCCATAGCACAAGCTAATCTTTTAGCAGTTTTGCTTCACCAATTAAAAAGATTCTGCATAAATGACTCGTCCACAACTGCGACATTTCATTTGGAAAGTGTCTCGGTAGCAATATGATTTATTTATTTGATTCTCAATGCTAGATCATATCCATGGTGGTGTAAGATATTCACTTGACTGATCTTCAGTGAAACTGGAGAGCTCTGTGTATTTAATTTGTTTTATTGGCCTTGACATCACCTAATCCTCCTCTTTGAGTTCTTCCATGCAACAACGACAACTACGCACCATTGCCCAGCTAATTGATTTAGCTATATCAGTCCTCTATAACAATTCTTCTCGGTTGTTCCCGTCTCATTCTACTAGAAAGAATTAAAAAATTTACGAAAAAATGGAGATTCTAGGGCTTCTCTAACCAGACTTTACTTCAATTATGTTATGTTCTCTTCGTCAATATATATGAAACTTCTTTTTAGTACTGCCATGTTCCAATATATGCGACACCATTTGACAGAGCACGGAGTTTAAGAAACAAGGAAAGTGAAACTTGTGGTCTTAAAACAAGCCATAGACATTTGTGTGGCAATAAATCTTCTCATAAGGGTAAAATATAAATTTTAAAGCTAAATTGTTCTAAATATAAAAGTGTCATTCTTTTTGAGACAGAGTAAAAAGGAAAGTATGCTACATAAGTTAAGGACAGAGAGTAATAATAATTAAAACAACAAAGGACTTGTGCATAATCTCCTTTACAGGAGTGTCGACAGTTGATACATCACCTTCTCTTTTAAAACTCTAGTGCCCTTCTCTATAATGTCATTTGGATTTGTTAAAACTAGCTGTTATGTTCTTTCTGCAAGAACTATGTTGAACGCTCAGAAATTTTACCTGAAGTTCGGTGTCTAATGCTCCTAAGTTGTCTTTTCCTAATAAGTTATACGTTCTTCAGGACTTTTGGATTGACTCTTTTAATTTAATGTCTATACAGATATTACATTTCCCAGCAGTTGACGGACAAAAGTGACGTTTACAGTTTTGGTGTCATTCTCTTGGAGTTAATATCTGGCCAAGAAGCAATATCTAATGAAAATTTTGGTCTCAATTGCCGTAATATAGTCCAGTGGGTAAGATTATTTTTTTATCATATGCACTATCTTTGATAATAATTTGCTACCGAATTTCCACCTTACTACTTTCTCCATTTAAAAGAAGTTGATATCTTCTTGCTTCTGATATAGTCCTATATTATTATACTCATTAGGTGTCCCAACGACCCAACCTTATACATTCATAATGTCTTTAGCTTCTTCTAACAATTTAGTGGGAACATCTGAAAAAATTATATTGACTCCTGCATAATCCCATTGTGGGGAAGGATTTTATCTATTGAACCATGCTATAAAGTTCGGTGCCGTCTTAGACATTTGCTGGACGGATTTTAAAACTTTCTACTTCTAATCATCCAGGCGAAACTACACATTGAAAGTGGGGACATTCAGGGCATTATTGACCCCGCTTTACACAATGACTATGACATCCAATCAATTTGGAAGATAGCTGAGAAAGCTTTGATGTGTGTCCAACCTCATGGAAACATGAGACCATCGATATCAGAAGTTATCAAAGAAATCCAGGATGCAATTGCAATCGAAAGAGGCGCAGAAGCAGTAAAGGAAGGTAGTTCAGATGACATATCCAGGCATTCGATGCATTCCTCCCTACACGCGGGTTCAATGGACCTAGGTGCAAGTGACCATTACTTGTCCATTGATGAATCTATCACAAGACCAGCAGCTCGATAAGTTTTTTGTTCATATGACTGTAGGATTTTGTTCATATAATAGACCATTAAGTTGTGTTATTTCCAATTCATTTTGCCATCATTCTACATATTTCTCAAGGTCTAGGATTAAACACAATTGTTGTTATTGGCACCTTTTGTTGGAACATTACCTTCTTTTGTGCTGTGCTGTGCTGTGTAAAGGCAAGTTTTTTAGCACATTTTTAGTTTCACATTTTTGGCTTGAACCAAGAGAAATAAAGTGTAAGTAATTCTATACTTTTATTGCCCTTTTGATAGAAATTCTTATGGTTAAAACCATATGAGGGGCTACAGACTTTGCTGAGGGCCTGCAACTCTGGTTTCCCTCAAGTCACTGATACATCAATACTTGTTCCTTTTTACACATTTATGATATAGGAATAGTTCAATGTTAGAAAAACTGGATTTTCTCTATGAACTAAGAAACTATAAGTAATAAGAATTATTTACCATCTGGGAAGAGAGAACAATCTGATTGACGACGAAGGCCATAAACATGCAGCAGATTTACTGATCTGGGAAGATGCGCTCAAGAATGTGGAGTTTATTGTCCTAGCAGACTTAAGTCATGTAAATTTATTTAGTTTTCCAGTGTACCAAAGAAAACATTAAATGGTAAATGTTGGTGTAGAAATGTTGGCAGATTAAGTAAGCTATGTGAAGTTATTGTTGGAAGGGGTTAAAAGGGGGTGGACAAAGTTAATTGGTACTTGTGTTGGTGGGAGGTAGTGTGTGCTCGATGTAGTAGTTGAGCTATGCAATAAGAGGTTCATAATACGTGCAAGAGAAGTAGCTGAGTTGTGCAGCCTAGTACTCATGTTGGTGAGAGGTAGCACATGCTCAATGAAGAAGCTGAGGTACGTAGCTTGATACTTATTGGTGGGCGTGCTCGATGAAGTACCTAAAGTGTGCTTATGTTGATGGGAAGTAGCATGTGCTCGATGAAGTAGTTGAGGTGCACAATTTGGCACTCGTGTTGGTAGGAGGTAATACGTGCTCAAGAGAAGTAGCTAAGTTGTGCAACCTGATATAAATGTTGATGAGAGGTAGCACATGCCCGATAAAGTAGCTGAGGTACGTAGCTTGGTACTTGTATCAATGGGAGATAACACATGCTCAATGAAGTAGCTGAGGTGCGCAACATGATACTCGTATTGGTGCAAAATAACACGTGCTCGATGAAGTAGTTGAAGTGTGCAACATGATACTCATGTTGGTGGGCAGTACAACATGCTCGATAAAGCAGTTGAGGAGCGCAACTTGATACTCATATCAGCGGGAGGTAGCACATGTACAGTTGAGGTGCGTAAAAACTGGTCCAAACAGGATAGTCATGTGAGGAAATATGTAGAATGGAACAGTCCAAACACACTAGGCCAATAGTATATTATTGATCAATGATTGGCCCCATGTCCTATCATTGCTACTGTCTTTGTTGCACTGTTGTACAACGTTGCTGATTATGATACCTGCCATTTCTGCTACTTGATCAATTAGTTCTGCGCCACAATGGAGAAGACTAGTCAATGTACAATCTTTTTGTTGCTAATTAAATTATTAAAAATTGTAATGTATCTATTAAATTGAGTTGAGAATCTATCGAAAATAACATCTCTATCTTTACTGAGGTCTAAAGCCAAACTTCAAAGAGAGGTCGAACTTTCTCTCCTTTTTTTTAATGGAAGATTGTTATACATATTTTTATTTGAAGTATACTTTTCTAGTCTTTTTAGATGCAAACAATTAGTTATTATTTTATAATCGGAGAAGGACCTAAAATGCCTTTTAACTAGTTGAATTGATACAAAACTACCCATCGTCCCACCAAAAGATTAACGTAAAGGGTATTTGGGGGTCAAAAGGTGTACGGAAGGTACTTTTGTACCAATTCAAATAATTGAGGGGATTTTAGGCCCTTCTCTGTTTTATAATTGATCTTCTCTGAGAATTTCTTTCAAGGAAAATTGTCATATTTGTAGCTTATGGAGTAAAAATACCGACAATGCAAATTTTCTATGAAAAACGTAAATAAAACTTGGCTCAACAATTGATAAGTTAATATAATGATATAGAAATATAATATTGATATAATAATATTCAAATAAAATTTGGCTCTACAATTTAAATTTGACAAAAAAAAATTACTTTTTTCATAAAAACCAACACAATATTCTCCAAAAATATTTTCTTTAAAGTGATCCTCACATAATTTTACCTAAATTTAGTTTTCAAAAAGTTTTCATAAATGTCACTAACGATTACATATATACATGTAAAACAATAAATCATTTGTAATATGTCTTATTGTATATAAAGTATTTAAATTATTAAGACACTTGTTCATTTAATGATCATTTGATTGATAAACAAGTTATATTTGGATTACAATAAGGAGAGTATGACAAATGAATTAATTAGTGATACATATTTGGAATAATTGTTTCTTTTTAATGGCTTTGCTTCTTTACATGTGCATTTTGATATATTTTATTTGAATGGAAGGTCTTTCATAATGACCTTTCTATCTTTACAAATCACAAAGTAACGATATATATAAGATTTGTTTATATACCATCTTTCTCATACCTTGATTATGGGACTATATTTATTTTATTATCATTGTTGTAAATCAGTAGTAAAATTTACATGCATTATATTAGAGGTGTGCAAAAATCGATTTAACCGACAAATCATATTGAAAAAATTACTATTAATTTATCGATATTTGATTATTCGGTTACGATTAGGTTTTTGATTTAATAATCTTAAGGTTATATTGAAATTACTTAACATTTTACTAATTTTATTTCTTAAATTTTAGTATTATTTTCGGTCTCTGACACCTTCTCTCTTTTCGACACAAACTAGTATTACCTTCTCTCTTTTGATTGCGACAAAGACAAACAACTATTGTTGCTTCTACAAATAACTTCTTGATTTGGTTGTCGATTTTGCGTGTTCACAAATCAAAACCAATAATACTAAAATCTAATCGAATTGATTGATGCATACCTCTACATTTTACCCGTCTAGATTTCACTTGTAGAACTTCAGAAGATATTATTATATAATTTCAATCTCAAAAAATAAAAAGTATCATATTAATTGAACAAACGGAACCCAAGTGGGACTCACCCCCACCTACCTAAAAGGACATAATGTAGAAGAATCCAAATACATGTGGAAGGAAGTAAAGAGAAAGAGTTTCTTTTTATATAGTTATAAAAATTTCAGTGTTTTCTTGTAAAACGAACGGTGTTGATAGGGCAAAATCCAAAACTCTGCCTCATCTCAGTCGTCTCCCTTTCTCCCTTCTTCTCCAACGTCCGATCTTCCAGTTCCCTCCATCCCCAGGTTCATTTTTATACCTTTTTTTCAAAAAAAAAATTCACCCCTTTCTCTCTCTAAATTCTCTCTCTAACCATTTCAATGGCAGAAATCAGAAATAGGGTTTTTCTCTGGTTCATGTCATTCATCTTACTGTTTTCTACATGTTTTTTTTTTGTTGAAAAAAGTCACCCCTTTTCACCCTTTCTCTCTCTATCCCCTTAACTTTCTCTCTCTAACAATTTCAATGGCAGAAATCAGAATTAGGGTTTTTTTCCTGCTTCTTGTTGTTCATCTTACTGTTTTTGATGTGGGTTTTGGTTGTTTTAAGGTATGGCGGATGGTCAAGGTTCGTCTAGGTCACCGGCGAGTCCGAACGGAGGTGGTAGTCATGAGAGTGGTGGGGACCAGAGTCCGAGGTCTAACGTACGTGAACAGGACAGGTTTTTACCGATAGCTAATATCAGTAGAATCATGAAGAAGGCACTTCCTGCTAATGGAAAAATTGCGAAGGATGCTAAGGAGACTGTTCAGGAATGTGTTTCTGAGTTCATCAGCTTCATTACTAGCGAGTATGTGTTTAATGTTTAATGATTTGTTTAGCTCGTACTAGTTTTAGTTTGGTAATGAGTTGTTGCTGGTTGAATTTTGATTTTTAGATGACTAAATGTTGTGGTTTGTGTTAAAAATGTAATCTTTTTGTTGTTGATTGCATGTTGGATTGATTTATTGTCGTGATTCATTTTCCCTCCGTGACGATTATTGGATTGATGTTATCTTTAAGATTGTTATCTTTTTATTGTTAATGAACATGCTCGCTTTGTTGACCTACTCTCTTTGTTTCAATTTGATAGTCTTGTGTAAACTTGGTATAGAGTTTAATAAGAAAATGAAGAAGAGTTTTGAATCGTGTGGTTTTAAACTAAACATATGTGGAATGTATTAAATGTCCTTTAATCTTGTGGTAGTTGATATTAAAGAGTTTGCCAAAAAAGAAAGAGACATTTTTTTGAACGGAATAATAACAAGGGTAAGACAAACAAATTGGAATGAAGGGAGGATTTTGATTAGTATTGTCCCGTTACGCAAAGACTCCATCTTTCTTTAATAAGTGTTGTTTATAGGTGTATGGATATGCTATAGGTTGTAGGTGATGTTCACTCTTGTTTCTTTGTTCCTTTTTGTGGAGAAATTTTATTTTTGATGTTGTTGATTTCCTTGACAATGTTGCTTGTTTCCTGATGGAATGTAGGGCAAGTGACAAGTGCCAGAGAGAGAAAAGAAAGACTATTAATGGTGACGATTTGCTATGGGCAATGGCAACTCTTGGGTTTGAAGATTATATTGAACCACTCAAGGTGTATCTTGCTCGATACAGAGAGGTAATGATCACTAAGTTTCTGATTCAGCTTTCCCTCGTCACCCTTTTACAATGAAGCATAAATTGATGGATTTTCCTCTTATGTGGTTGGTGGGATACCTGTTGGATGAATGAATTGTTGCAGATGGAGGTAAGTGAATGTCTAATATAATGTCTTTATTGTCATTTCTTTTCTTTTTTTCTTCTTTGCCTGTGGGAGCAACTGATTCATTTGGTAGGGTGACACAAAGGGAACGTCAAAGGCTGCTGATGGCTCTACTAAAAGAGATGGGATGCAACATGGTCCTAATTCACAGGTACTCTTTCGTGTTTTCTGCTTTTTCTCTCTCTTTTTTTGTCTTGTTTGGCATCTTAAATTGCTTAAGGAAATTTTGTAAGTGCAACATCCATTAATTTGATATTCCATCGTATTGTTACAGCTTGCACATCAAGGTTCATACTCACAAGGAATGAATTATGGGAACTCTCAGGTAATTTTTTATTGTGTATCCATGATGTTTAATTGCTGCATGTCATCCTTCAGAATGCTTCATTATGCATAAAAGTCTCAATCTTCGCCTGTTATATGGGGAAATATTTTTCCAGTCTTAACCACAGAAGTGGTGGATTAACCATGATTCAGAATCCCATCGGGTACAAGAAACTCTAGGTATTTCTTTTCATCGGTTTAAGTCTTGTTAGGCAAAGTTAACCATTATCTGTGCTGGTTGGAGATAAAAGTATCTGGTAGATTATTCTATCCGGACAACTCTGTTAGGGAAAAAAACATGTAAAAGTTGAAACTAAGAAGAGTGTCTTAATGATTTTCAATTTATCAAGTTCTTCAATTTGACCCTTTAGTAACTATTGCAGATAAGTATAAGTGACAAATGCTATGACTGATTCCTACTTATGACAAAGATGGTAAGGTGTAGGTTGTTATTTCTTAGTTCAAATCTGAGTAAGCCGTGCTTTATATATTATAATCATCCAATGATGGATAAAATTGTATAATGGATAGTAGGGAAGGTTTGTGTATATATTCATTCAAGGCTTGGGGGCTTTATGTGATTTCACTACTTCAAAAGATGCCTAGAATTTTGCCAAAATGCTAATGATATTACCATAAGTAGAACTAAAAGAAAAGGTAAAATGAGGCAAATCCGTAGATGAGGTAAAAGAAGGGTATTATGAATAGCCTTTTCGCAGTTAGGTATCTGCTTCTTCCTATTAAAACCAGTACAACTAATTTTGGAGCTGAGTCCATTGTTTCTTCCTGCTTTATGGTGATCATACGTATTGCTCAGAGGACTACTTTTTGATGTGATGTTAGACTTTGCTCGATAGTTGGGTATATGAGGGATTGACATGTGCGATTGTCATTGTTCATGTGAAGTGAGACTTTCTCAACAATTAGGTATGAGGGATGGACATGTGCGACTGTCAGTAAGTGTCAAGTCCATTGTGTACTTAAGTGAGGCAGTACAGTTTTATTGAATACTTCTACCTAAATATATGTCATGAATTGAAGACATTGTGCAAAACATGGGTATCGGTGATTACCAGATAATTAAGAACTTGAAATCATTGTTCACTTGATGCTTGAGTTTGAAACCAAAATATCGGATATCAACTACATGATGCATTCCATAGATAATGGTTTTTTGCACTGGGAGTGGGAAGTTGTTTTGTTTTATATGGAGGTGTTTGATTGGGCGCAAAGTTTAAAGAAGAAAAAAAACTTTTGGCACATGTTAAAAGTACCCTTAAGACTTGTGGTTGTAAACACATGTCATGACATTTTTTTGGCTATAAATAAGAGCATTTCATAAAAAGTAAAGTGAAATATTTAAAGCTCAAGAGCTCCCAAATATAGAAAGTGGAAATGGCTCATTAACATGCTTCTTGTAGTACTATTGCCTGATAACATTGATAGTTAGATGAATTAGTACATTCATCCGAAAATTAAGGATAGTCAAGCTTGATGAGTAAACTCTATGTAATTGCTCGTGTCTTGTTGAGGTTTGCCATCTCAGCTTGTAAGACATCTATCATGTTACGATGAGTATAGAAGCCTGTGTGCACGAGAGAGATCGCACTTTGTTCTTATAGAATTCAATACAGGTGAAAAAGTTGGGGGTAATCCATGAATTTTACGCCAGCTTATGTTTGACTACTATACAGCAGCAATGTTAGTTGGTGGATTGATTGTTCAGATCCCACCCCAAGTCTTTTATGTCACTCTGATATTTACTCTCTTGAAATCGCGTTGTGCAGGGTCAGCATATGATGGTCCCGATGCAAGGGACAGAGTAAAAATCCGATCTTCGTTCTGTTTGAGAAGACGGTGGACTTAAAAACATATTCTATATATAGATCTTCTGCTGTAACCTCTGTATCATGGTTTATTTATTCTAGTGCTCTCTAGTGAGTGCCATGTCATATTTAAAGTTTGTAAATTTAGGACATGTTTAAGAAATATTATGGACATGATTGTTTGTAGTAATAATGAAAACCATTACCTAGTACTTCAATTGCAGGATGTTGCTTCTCTATGGATGAATGAAGTTAAATATTACCTCTCTTTTTTTCCTTATTCCTGAAGGAAAATTAGGGTTTCTTTTTTGGACTCTTTTGTATTTCCCTGAAATGAGTTTTTTTGACGAAGTGAGAAGTCATATAAACGATCTCAACTTGTTTGGGACGGAGGAATGTCATTCAATTCTTTCAGTAAGCTGAGGTGACCATGAGTTAGGTTGAGGTCTATAGAGCTCTGGATCTTTCCATAGTAGAATTAAAAAGGAAAAGGAGGAAGCTGCCTTCCAAAGTCGGTTTTGAAATTATCTTTTGTACCACATTTGCTTTGCATGTATTTGGGATATACTAACTCTGGTTCAACTCTCCAATTTCACTTAAAGATTGACAGACTCTGTTTGATTCCAAATTTTGCGAGTCTATCTTCAATGATCTAGTGAATGATAATAGTAGCTTATAATGAATTTGGATCATAAATCATGAATTTAGCGAAATTTAATTTTTCGTATGCATATTAATCCATAAACATTCTAAATATGGCTGACCAACTCCATTTGGCCTCAAATTTTATGGGTCCATCTGCCACAACCTAGTGAACAACAATGGTGGCATATAATAGGGTCCACCTAAATTGGACAGAAAACTGGACTTCATTTCATCTTTTCTCTTCAAAGAGAAATGACTGAAAATTCTGTGATTTTTCTTCATCTAGAAAAATCAATCAAATCAGGAAAAAAACTGTTAACAAATTAACTACACTAGTAATACAAAACTCACCTTTATATAGGTGCAATTTCCTTTATGATATTACGTAAAACAACCTACATGAGTATAGTAAAACTAAAGAAAACAAATCCAAGTTGAGAATAGGGCTATAAATTAGTAAACCGACCCGAACCAGAACCTCTCCTCCTCCTCCGACGTTTTTGCATGCGCCAGAATAAAATCAAGAGACCTAACAGTTATAGTGATAAGTCTGTAAGATAAATGCTAAATATTTGAATTCATCTAACCGTCACATATACACAAATGTACACACTCACCTAAGATGGCAACAGTTGCAGGAACTAACCAGTGAGTAGCTACAAGCACAGGCATGTCAATCTGCAATCAAGTAAAATGAGACATTCTTATGTTCTGGCATTTGGACTATGTTAATTGAAGTTGATAAAAAGAGTATGAACTGTATTTTCAAACATTTGAAAAGTTATTTTGGTTTGATCATAAGTTATACCACTAATTGCAATTGAAAGACCAGTGAATATAGTCCCAAGAAACCAAGCTAAATGGGTATCCCGATAAGAAGAAGAAGTCAAAACGGAAAGCAATTGAAATATTGAAAAACTTTTATGATTCCCTCACGAAATTTCCAACTTTTCCCAGTGAACTTCATGTCCAATTTTTTTTTAAAAATGTGTGTAGATATATTCCTTTCTTACAATCCTGCGTCGGATACTACCCTTCTGAGCCGAGGGTCTGCTGAAAACAACCTCTCGACCTCATAAAAGGTAGGGGTAAGATCTGCGTACATCCTACCCTTCTAGACCCCACTGTGGTATAACACTGGGTATGCTGTTGTCTGTGTATGTACTAAGATATACTTCAACTACTACATTTGGACATGATTTGGTTGAAATTTGAAAAAAAGAACAAATCCTAAATGACATGAATTTCACTTGGAAAAAAAAAATGGAACTTGAAATGGAGAAGTTGAAGTGTGAAAAATTCTTAAAACATGTTGTTCAAACGTCAAATTCTCTATTTCAAGTTGAAGTTGAAAAACATGAACCAAATTTGATAGGCAAAACTACTATTTGAAAAACAAAATTCAAAGATATTTGAAAAAAATTGCATGGACAAACGCCAAAGTGTCAAGTTTTAAAAACAAATGAAACCAAAAGTTACTTACATCATCTCTGTAAAAGAAGCCCCAGTAGTTGTTTCCAGAAGAGTCGACAACCTTCTGAGTCGTGCTAGATGTTACTGTAACAGATGTGTCTACTGTAGAATTTAAACCTCTACCCAAGTCGATGACATGATATCCGGGTAGCTTACGGTTCCTTCCTCTGACCTGTAAATTGTAACCCTTTGTTCCCCATACTTCAAACCTGGAGTCACGACTGCATGTCAACTCCTTCCCAACAACTCTAGAATAGGTAGAGAAATTCACATCCGTTCTACGTGATGGTATCTGGTTCTTATCAGCATATAATGGTTTCTCCTGTCTAACTGAATCCGAGAAAAGCATAGGATCTTTAATATTCCTGCTTGTAAAATCCAACATTTTCTTCAAGAGCCCATAACAATTGGTAACCATATGGCTGCTGTCCAAGCAGTTAGAGTCCCCGTATACTGCAATTCGACCCCTGCCGACCTCCAAAAAACCAAGAATAGGTGTATCTGTCTGCATTCATTAAAATAAATTGCAAGTCAGATTGGCAGGTCAACCACCACCTAAAGAACATTGAAAAAGTCGGAATGTCATTAGCATAAGGGTTCTCACTGGAGTAAAATGGACTTCTTCTCCAGCACTACTTTGTGCCACTTAAGGAATGTGATACCAAAAATTTATTCATCAAAGATATTGACAAGTGATGAACATCCCTTACGCCATCCTCGCCTCACATTTCCGGAAACTCCATCTTCATTTTTAAGCAGAGGATTTTTTTAAAGATAAATATGAAAAAGGAAAAAAGGCAACTTCATGGAGTGTCATCTTTTAGTTAAGGATGTTATTATCAAAAGAAGTAGTTGATTAGGAGAATCGCTATCTCACTACAGAGTATACTCTTCCCCATGTTTCACTAGAGAGACAACAGACTTCACTAGATTAGACCACCATATCTCCATTTTCTTTCAACTACTAGAGCCTCATGGAGATGCTCAGTGTACTGGAATAAGCAAAAAGAGGTCAACTCTCTGCTTTTAGTAAAGATTCTTGTGTTTATGAACTTAAAGAGGAGCAGTAGGTGCTAACAAAATTAAATTATGAACAGCCTTCAACTCACCTTGGTCATGCCAGATAAAAGGATATTCTGAGTGGCCCCGCTCTCTGAGCTATCCATGAAGGGGAAGCTGTGCAAGTATCCACCCCTTGGGAACTTCAGAATATCAGTCCCAGATGCATACCGACTCTGTTCACCATTGAGGACAAAATCGCCATTCAGAATTTTATTCCCAAATGCAATCCCAAAGGAAGCCAAAAGATCATTTAAGGCAGGAACATTGGAACCTCCAGTAACCGGGGTCCACCAGCTACGTGTATTGTCATCAAAAAACCTCATCTTTACCATTGTGTCCACATTGTACCAGTCAGCAAATACAACTACACTTAGACCTGAATTAATGACATCATCTCTCAATTTCTTGATTTCTTCAGGGAAGTACTCATCCTCAAGATCCACCAGAAGGAGTGTACCATACTGGCGAGCATCAAAGCATGTAAGAGGAGAGCCAAGAGTCTCAATATAGTATCCAGCATCTCTTAGCGTGTCAAACATTATGTGGAAATTTGTATGCAGATGATCCCCATGCCAGTCAAGAATGTCATTCCGAACATCTAAGGAGTCCCTTGGAATATAACCAGGCGGATACTTAATACTGTGAAATTGATCCCACAATATCCGCACAGATCTCGGTGGAGTAGGGACCACTTGCAATTTCAATTGAAGGACACATGTACTACTTCGACGGCTCTTCTCACCTGGAGCTGGTGGGCTGTAGACCTTGACAGTTACATTACCTTCAATTACCCCTGAAAACTGAGCCCCTTCTTCTTTGATTTGCATATGCAGTGCAAGATAACCAGTCCAGGGCCAAATGACATCTGAATAAGTAAAATGGACACTGAGAAGGTTGCCATCCTCACCAAAAGGATGCCATGTAGGTGGACTTTCGACATAACCAATTACAGCCATTCCATTTAGAATAGTGGCATTAAATATGACTGGCATGGCACCAGCATAAAGTGGTTGACGGCAAAATGGCCACGAGTAGGGGCAGTCAGTGTAATCAAGAACTCCTGGGAAAATGCTTGCTCGAGGTTCATAGCTCATCAAAATTTCAAAGGACTCCAACCTGCCATTCAAGTTACATGTTGAGAAGAACATCAATGTGGATTGATTTGGTATTCAAACTACAAGCATAAAGGAAGAACTCACAAATTAACCCTGCCTGCACCCTGCTCGTATATGTTGGGACCAGGAAGCTTTGCAGCCCCCTCAACCAGTGCTTGTTTAACGCTAGCTGGATTCAGAATGTCCTTACGCTTGTTTTCAGGAATTACGCTAACAAGAAGGCATACTATACCAGCAACCACAGGACTCGCCACGCTGGTGCCAGATAAGCTTTTACAACCTGTACTAATTTTGGATCCCATTATCTCGCGTCCATATGCAACAATATCAGGCTTTACACGACCATAACTGTCAAGGGAAAAGTCTGTGGTTACACTCTATGAATTGGATGGACAAGCATAAATTATTACTATCATTAGGAGAAAAAAACTGTTTGTTTTCTTTCATATTTAATATCTTTGTCAGAAGATGCAAGTATCATACATTGAGGATAAAAATACGAGACGGTTGCTAGAGATGGATGACTCGATCACATCACAGATGAACAGGTTTGTAAGTGTGAAATCATGAGGAGTGAAAGGGGACGAGGTAGACCTTAAATCATATGGAAGGAAGTTATATTGAAAAACCTACAAGCTCTTGAAATCAATGCAGACTTAGCGAAAGAGAGGTCACATGGGAAGAAAAAGATTTACTACAAATTAGTTTGGAATATATTCTAGTAACGCTAACATGTTTATTTTAGGTCCTAAGCTTATTTTAACCTTATTAGAGATTCTTACACTAGTTGGAAATATAGAGAACTTCTAGTACTTCCCATTTTGATTTTTCTGTTCTAATGTTGGCAGACGAATTTAAATGGGGAACATGGTCAGTGAAAATTAATATAGCTGACCCCAACTTGTTTGGGAATGACGCATAGTTGTCATATTTAAATATCATCTTTCTCTTCTTCTTTTTTTTCCCCTAGGGAGAGGAAAAATTTGCAGAAGCACCAATCTGCACTAATTGTCTTTTATATCACCCTCAAGTCTTTCCCCATTTACCATCAAACAGCTTTCCATCTCTGAACTTGACCAAAAAACATCACAGCCATGGATGCAGAGAGCACATAGACGGCATATCTGTTTTAGAAAAGATGATCTTCAGGAATAGGTAGTTCTCGTATCTCCTTTCCCCCTTAAATGAGGCTTCCACATCCATTCACACCTAAAATCTATACCTGCTCATGTGTAGAATGGTGAAACTGATTCCAAGAGGGGCAGGGGATAATGCTAAGGAAATCTATACTCAAGAGCAAAATATAGATAAGCAAAGAAGGAAGAAGTGATACCCATGAGGAAGCTCCCATGTACTCATGCCACGAGAAGAAAAAGAGGCTATATGATCACTGTAATCAATGCCACCAACACCAATAACATCACTTTGATCTGCTGGATTGTTTAGAGTACCATACAGTGGTCCGTCATTCCCAATAGCTGACACCATGATAATGTTGTTTGCTGTAAGCTCCCAAACCTAAAATAGGTCACATGTCATCAATATAAAACTAAAGTTCCCCATCCCTACTGCTTATTCAGAATTCGTGCTGACAATAATGGTAAATTCAACAGTATCACAGGCTTAACAACTCAAGAGTCTCTAGTATTTTGCATGCTTAGGTAAAAACGTTACCCTCGTGCTTGAGACCTCCATGAACATGGTGCAGGTTTCCGCAATTAACAGAAATGTGCACAGACCAGCTCAGGAAAAGTTCTACTCTGACTAGTGAAAGGGCTGAGCAGGGGAAGACAAAACAGTATTCACATATGCAATTTGCGGTTACATCAAAATTCATGGAAGCTAACTAAATAAGAACAGAAACTACAAATTCTGCTTTGATCTTTGTTCTCCTAAATAGTGATGGTTATTCACTTCAGTCTTACATGACTATATGCCAACCAGCAGCGGAGACATATCATCCACATGCTGACAGTTGGAACCAAATTACTAATAATCCTGACACTACGAATGGTACAAAATCTTAATCCAAGTAATTATATTATTTATATCAATTAGTGCAGCAACAGAAAAATGCATTTGTTGCAGGAGATGATACACGCCCCAAGCATCATACTGTTTTACAGGGGCAGATTATAATTTAATTTGACATGTACATCACTTATCATATTGGTAGCAGAAGAAATATTATAGTTGTTCAAAAGCCATAGAATAGTGAAAATATTGCAGCAAAATTAAAATTTGAATTGTACAATGATTTTGAAACTATATTCAGTTACTGCTTTGAAGTCTTGATCGATGTAAAGTGTATAAATTACTATAGAAGTGTCAAACATTTCCAGATGCCCCGAAATTATGAGTGCGGTATGTATTGTGACAAAGAGGGTACTAAAAAAAAACTAAAAGATCAATGACCTCACCTTTTCAACAAAAGGGAGATCTAAATAGTCAGGCCCACCAATACTCAAATTCAACACATCCATATTGGTTGCAATTGCATAATTGAATGCATCAAGAAACCATGATGTGTAAGAGACCTGCAATGAGCTGAAGACACAATTATCATAACCTTGACAGGAATTTTCAAAATTAATACAAGATGATCTATCTTTTTTCTTTTCGGGTGAGTAATACAACAAGATCCATCTAGTTTACCACTTTCAGAAATATCTAGGACAAGAAAGTGAAAATAAAGTCATTATCATCTTGTATATGTGAGGATAAGAGTAAAGGCTTAATGTCTATCCTCAGCATTTCTTTATAGAGAAACTCGGTTTTAAAACACTTTATGACAATATAAAACAAAGCCCAATAGAGTTGAGCCTGAATTAAAACTTTTACTCGGTTCAGGTCCGGCTGAACCAACTTCTTTCACACCGGTAACAGATCCAGAGGATGGACCCCAACATTTTGGAAGATATCTTGATAAAAGGGTTTTAGCACTGGTGTATCTTATATGTATATTCGAAGTACCCCAATGGTCTGAAACCGTCTGACTTCCTGAGTTTCTTCACTAAAGTAGGTGAGATGCTTTATAGGGACTCCCCTGTAGCACTTAATTTTAAAATAGCCCATGGTTCAGTGAGCATAGAAATCCATCCTTTTCTTTCTTTTTAATTCTTTATTTGTGTTCTATCCTTCCTTGTAGTGGCTAGCTTCTCCGTCAGTAGGAAAACTTTACCCATAGCTAACCTACAGACCTTTACTTCAAGATAGCTCGGACAGACATACTTCTTCGGAAAAAGTTACTTGTCTTACACACCATCCACCAGCTCATCCACACCTAGGAGCATTTTCTAAAATTCTTTTATATTAATTATGGCAAAAGATCGCAGAAAAAATACAAATCGATAATGAAAAAATAGGCTTTTCCATCATTAGAAAGCGGCTTAATACAAAGTTCATCTACGAGCTTGTAGCCCAAATACCTTTTACACACTCTTCCTCCACGAGGAACCTTTTACACACCAAACCTTTCTCAGATACACCACTCTTGTGTTTAACCACTTTTTCTAAGCATGTGTCTGTCACGCATCAATAAGGCCATGACATGTGAATCACTAATTTTATAGCAATCCACCTCTGTCCCAAATACAAGAGGTCACTTCCACTAATCAAAACTGCAATTAAGACCATCAAATCACCAGAAAAACTAACAAAAATCACCCAATTCACTTCACTTAATCAAAAGAACACTCTGAAAGACAAAATCCTATAAGATTTAATTATATGGCTAATACATTATTAACTCTAAAAAGTCATAGTAGCCTAGTAAAATCAAGAAAAATTGGAGAAAAGAATCTAGACATCAACACGAAAATCAGAGGGAATCATAGAATGTGGCTATGGAGTAGGTATGGGGAAGAAACGAAAATTGTGGGGATATGGATAGAAAGACTAGACGGAGGTGGGAAAGGAAGTATAGGGAAGAGGTATGCAGGGGGGTGCAGTGGGGGACGATCAAGTTCCAGGTGTGGACAAAAGGCCTAGTGCCCATATTTTTCTTTTTATCTGCTAAAAATAAAAATATGCCTTCTGGGTCGAGCTCATCGCATCGGGTTTGCCTAGTGCGGGTTACCTCTCCTATGTGGTTTGCGAGCTATTGCATAGGAACGGGGGTTTTACCCTGTGCGCACCCAAAGGGTAGCGGCTGCGGCTTTCCTTGTCGTAAAAAAAAAAGAAAGTAAAAAACCAGAATTTTGACACATGGCACTTACATAGGCATTTGGACAAAATATTTACAAGTTTTACGCACTCAATTTTTTGGTAACCACGCCCATGCCATCTGAAAAAAGTGGTATTAGACACACTCGGAGAAACGTTTGGTGTGTAAAAGTTTTCCGTGAAGGAGAGGTGTGGAATATGGATTTTGGCTACAAGCCAACTATGTATTAAGCCTTAAAAAGCAAATACTGCACAACAGCTTGAGAATGTCCTCAAATGAAGACATAGACTTTTTTCCAATTGTTGTTTGTACTCATCGTAAATAGCCTGCCGAAGTCTTTCTCGATGACCGATCAATTTTTAGCATATTCCAGTAAAGCCTTAATGGCAAGGAAAGCTTTTAAGATAATAAGCTACTTAAGAAAGAAACGCATTGAAAAGACTGAAATGGAAGAGTGCTAATTCTTCCAATACCATCCAATGAAGATATGATAGATGATTACATACCATCTTCTTCCTTTCTTGTCTACTCTCCTTTGACAAAATTAGCAGACAAGTTTCTAGCTTTTGTAAAGATAAAATAAGAAAACACATAGTAGGGCCCCAGAACGCTAAAAGGTGGGGGAACAAGAGTTGTCACGATAGAAAAGAGAAAAAAGGAAATGACTATAAGGAACCAACGGCTCTCTCTTCTTAAACAACCTATATCCTCCACACTTAATCAGCATTTGATAGATTATCCAACCCCGAGCAATCTTAGTTATTGGTGGGGGTTTAGTTACCACCACCGCCTCTCCCCCCCCCCCCAAAAAAAAGGTAAGTTTCAATTTTTAGTGCTGAAGTCATCAGAACACCCTAGAAGAAGTAATAACACCTCACTAACAAAGCCACCGGTTCCCAGAGATTCAGCTCTTGAATAAAACTACTTTTGGAAATCCTCACTTTTACCGATAAAAAGAAAACCCTCCCTTCAGCTTTCATTACAAATTAGTTGGGGTATCTCAAGCCTTGCCCACTTCTGTTGAAATCACCAAACTATACAGTGAGCTACAACTTTTAGGTTTATGGCATTCGATACAAGCTTCTTGGCGCTTCAGAAAAAGGTCTGTACATATCTAGGTCTTTCCAAGTTTCAGGAGTCAAAAAGCA